>BQNB010000875.1:21086-131399 GCA_026074375.1 Tanacetum coccineum | reverse complement strand
AACTATATGTTAGTCTCATTTTAACTCCCTCAAAGTCTGTATAGCAATAAAGGTCAAGATGAATCATTATTTTCTGGGTTGGAACAAGTCTGGGCTTCATGCAGAAGTATAGGGTCAAAACGTGCAACTTTCGACCCATTTAACCATTCGGGTATTCGACCCGTTTCATTTTTAGCTCAAGTGTTATTTTTTATGTTTGTTTGTTTAACCATTCGGATATTCGAACCGTTTCATTTAAATCTTAAACATTATGCTGTCTATATCCATCTTTTTTATCCATCTTTCAGCTTATGTATAACTTTTTTTTAACTTCTTTTCAGTTATAGGTTTGACTACGCTTTCAGATCACAGAAAGCTATTCCAAGTGGTACCAGATGACGTTAAGCATATGTGGAATGAGTGGGCCCTACGTGGACTTATTGTCATCAGCCTTGTTTCACAGATCACCTTAAGTCTACTAGGAAATGTTCGGAAATACAATCCAAGAACACGAGTTAGAATGGCTCTCTGGTTTGCCTACTTGTTAGCATTAGCTGTTGCATCATCAGCGCTTGGTGTTATTACCCGAACCGCCTTAGACGTATGCAGCAACACTTCTCATTTCAGTTCAGAAGATACCTACAAACAAAACACAAGTCAACTCATGTCTTTTTGGGCACCTTTTCTTCTCCTTCACCTTGGTGGTCCAGATTCTATTACCGCCTTTACATTGGTTGTTGAGATTGTGTTTCAGTTTGCAGTAGTTCTCTATATCTTCTCGTTGTCCTGGCCAGGCTGTTCTGATCTACCTAAGCTAAGTGTATTGGTTTACTTAGCCGGTTTCATCAAGTGTTTTGAACGTATAAAGGCTCTACGTTTAGCAAACACTGAGAATCTTCGTGACTCGATGCTTGGTCCTCCTGACGCGGGTCCTAATTATCCTAAGTTTTTGGAGGATTTCCTGTTAAAAAAGTCATAGGGGTTTGATGTAAATGTGGAGGAGGTCGCTGAACTCTCCCATACAGTCAATATTCATTTATATCCTGAGGAAGGTAGAGAAATATCTGAAGCTTATGATCTATTACAAACATTCAAACAGCTTTTTGTTGATCTTATCCTTACATTTAAGGATAGGGATAGTAGTCAATCTTACTTCCGCCATCTTAAATCAAGAAATGCTTTCTATGTTGCTGAGATTGAACTTGGACTTTCGTTTGACATGCTTTACACTAAGGCTAATGTGGATTATTCATTTAACGGGATTTTGCTTCGCCTTACTAGCATTTCTGTCCTTATGATGGTACCTGTGGGATTCTATTTTCTTTGTGAAATCGACGATTATCACTTGATTGACATCGTCATTACTTACCTATTAGTTGGTACAACATTGATAATGGATATCTTTGCAGTAATAACCATGCTCCGCTCTGATTGGACCGATCATTGGTTGATCCGGAAAAACCTCACTCGGAAAATCCTTATACTCCCATTCTTAAAGCAACCGAATAAACAAAGGTGGTCCGGTTCTATTAAACAGTTTGACCTACTAAGTGTTGCTCTGGACGAGAGACCCGCTTAGTTTCCGAAAACTCAGATACTTTTAAAAATAGATAAGGTTCGAGAACAGCATCGTTACAAGACACACAACAAAGTTTCTGACAACCTAAAACAATTAATTTACTCTCAGTTTCACGAGTATATGGTTGTCAACACCAATTTGAAAGAGTTATGTACTCATAAAGGTAGTTTTTCGCTACAAAAGAATGAGTGTGACGCTCTTCTATGGAACATAACAATCATGTGTTGTCTTTTTTTTGTGGAAAAGGAGTGAAATAGAGCTGACGATGCAACATAGTTGGCCAATCAATGGTTTAGATAGGAACGCATGTCGTAACTGATATGGTAGGTGTGTAGCTTAATTTTAGTTTTTAAAAAATCAAGAGAGAAAGAGAGTATCGTCAGATATGTTTGGGTACAAATTGTAATTGTAGTTTTTCTTAATAGTCGAGATATGAATGGAATAGTCAAGATGATTGTAGTTTTTAAATCAAGAGAGAGAGAGAGAAATTATCGTCAGATCTCTTAAGATTAAGAAAAAAAGCTAATGTTTTATCATAGGTTAGTTAGAAGATGATTGTGAAAATTACCTTTATACCCTTAATAGGTAGTTAGGATGATAGTTAATCTACACCATTGATTTTAAATCAATGGTATATAATCCTTCTTATTCTTTTTATGAAAAAAAGTCTTTTTATTTGATCTCACCTCTATATATCTATAACATGTATATGGGGCTAATTATGAGTGTGTAAATATGAATTAGTGACTAGATGCCACCTCAATGATGACATGGACACTTTTTTGCATTAATTTTCTCACGTATATATATAGTTATAATATATATATTTTTTATTTACTATTATCAGTATAATTTAATAGACTATATTTAATATACTCTATCAGATTAATACTTTTTTTAAAACTAGTTAAAAAATAATTTATGGATATATAGTGACATGTGTACTGTGATGCCTGAACTATTTTTGTGCTTTAGACTCACTCCTGAGACTCAGAGAAGTACCAATTTATAAACGTTAGATTGTTTTTGTTTTTATCACTTGATCAATGTTTATAATTGATTGTGGCCGATTTATGTATTTGTTCATGAAAGATGAAGAACTCATTTCTTGTATAAGTAAATCTAAACAGGTGGTTAACATAGGAAAGTCTAATATGTTTTCAAAAAAACCGATTCCACCCCATTTAAGTGAATGATTTATCTTTTTCTCTTATGTCTTATGGTTCAGTTATTTGATCTTTCTCAGAGAGCCTTCCTCTTGCATAATTATAAAAACTTCCGCTCCCATCCCATCTCCTCACTTCGTCCACGTTTTGAATGTTCATCCAAGTCATGGCGATTTTATGCAACAGTGTTCCCTATGTCGCACAATGGGAATTATCTTTCAAATTGTAACCCGTGTAATTTCTGGGCATAAAAGATGACTATAGTTTGTTCAAAGAGACTACCATATATTAGAATGAATTTATGATATTGCTTATGTACTGCCATTAGTTAACCAACTCAGTATGTAATGGGTGTTTGTACGAATGCAAAGGAACAAAAAAGCTGACTGAGTTGATTATTGTTTGTTCAATACTCAATTGATCAATGTTGGCGGCCCGTTATTGTAATCAATAATTTGTTTCGTCAAAGAGAGAGATCTTGAGTATAGGTATTTTGACAAATCAGTATGATACAAGTCTAACTTACTTTCTTTTTTACAGCTGAGGTATTCGCACTATTTACCCAATCAGTTCTCTTTTTTTTCGAAATCTACTTTACTGTAAGAAGTTTCACTGTTTTATCCGTGGTGTTAACACGTTGACCTTGTTTGAGGTGACGTCAACGTAGAAGATCGTGCCAACGCAGTTATTTGTGAATGAATGAGTTTATATGTTCTATGGCCAAGTTCAAAAAAGTGATTGGGCAAAAAAAGTGACTATTTTTGTTAAAAAAACAGTAATATCTAATAAATTATGTGTTGCCATTTTAATATATTCTAATGGGTGTTACGAGCAAAAAAAGTGACTATCTTTGTTCAAAAATATTTGTTGGAGGCCCTTATTATGGTATTTTTGACAAATCTTGCAATCCTTATTATTTTTGTTCACTATTACCCAATCAGTTTTCTCTTTTTTTCGAAATCACTTTTTAATTTCACTGTTATCGTGGTCGTAACAGTGATCGTGATCGGATGCGTGGCCTGATGTGTTTATATGTTTCTATACCCAAGCGATGACCGGATTTGTGGCCGGATCCGTTGCCAGACGTCGACGAGGTACAGTTACCTTTTCATTTTTCGCTTGGAAGGGAGCACTTCATAGGAGAGATAGATGTCCAAGTTCTTGACGATGGTTTTCTTCTCGTAGGTCGCCATCAGATAAGTTAATAGTACATTGTGAAAAGTTATTGTTTCTCATCTTTATCTAAAGTCTTGCAAGTTCTGAGTTAATAATAAGTCTCTACTCGGGATTATATTGATTTGTATTAATCAATATGATTTGTAGTTTCCGGACTACGTTATGAAACCTTTCTAATAAGTTGCAAAAAAACAATGCAGACAACAGAATAAAGTTAGCTAATTACATTTTTGTAGATGTAAAAGAATTATCGTTTTGATTGAAAAAAATTAGACAGAAATCTACTTTGAAGTTCTACTTTTTGATACCTACTGATACGGGTGAATGTGACATGTGCATATGGTGTGAACCGAAGACATTATCCCCATTCGAATATGTGTTGTAAAGTTTTACTCGTCTACAAATTAGTTGATGACAATCGGATTCATCTTTACATACATTTGAAAAGTAACATAGCAGAATGGAAAACATATAGTAAAACCAAATAAACCTATTTTGTTTCATTAACAATCGGAGCATGCATAATGCGATCAGTCATGATTGTAGGCGGCCAGTGGTCGCAAGTGGTCACCACTGAACCTTTTGGTGAAGCCGAGCATAATTTAATAAAACTATTTTTTATTTGTTTCAGGAGGTAGGCTCAATCATGGGATGATGGTGTGATCAAGATAATCAATGGGTGCACTTTTACTTTTAAATGGCGTGCACAAATGTGAAGTCGTGCATATATGTTCTCGTGCATATATGTTCTCGAAGTTGTACACATATGTTCGCAAGGCGTGCATATATGCTTTTGGAAGAGTGCACATATGTTCGGGAGATGTGCATGTAATTTTTTTTTGAAGAGTGCACATATGTTATAGTGAATTTGATAATACTTTGTTTTTGAATTGTAATTTATTTAATATCAAACAAAAATAATGATATTTATGTTTTTGATTTGTTAATTTAGAGGTTACATATATGTGTTTATGTTTTTGGTTATAAAGTTTGAATATTAAAGAGTGTATACTAAAAACATATGTGCAATTACCATTATAAGCAAAAAAAATCTGCACTAAAAACATATGAAATTAACAATATTAAAAAAACATATATGCACTAGTTTTTTCTGAAAATATGGATGCTGAAAAAAATATAAAACTAAGAAAAATATTTTTTTTAATTCTGAAAATTCTAAGGTTAAAAAAAACGTTTTTTAATAAAGAAAGAAAAATAAAAGAAGGTGAAATGCGATTTTTAGTAATTATACCATTTCTATTTAAATTAAAATTATTTAATTAATATTAAATTACGTATTGTCCGCGAGTGGTTTCTGTAGGATCTGTTATAAACAGAAGTGATTGCTGCAAAGAACGTCCCATACTATATATATACTTTATAATATTATATATATTATAATATTGATATATATATATATTATATATATATAACTATTCTGATAATATATAATATTTTTTATATATATATATTAAGATAGTTAGATAGCCGTTTGGAGAAATGCGTCTTGATAAACGTCGCTAAATGTAGATTTTTGGTAGTTTTGTCGAAGTTGATTTATTTAAGGGAAAGTGTTTGAAAAAGGAGGCTTAGAACCTTGGAAACGTCTTATAAACGAACAGGTCATGACGAAATTTCATAAAAATAATATACTTAGAATATTTTACTAAAAATATAATTTCTTAGAAATCCTACAAATGTTGAAATAATAAAATATTATTATTTTAATAAACCCACAAAAGACGAAAAATATATTTTATAACTTTATAAATTATAAAACTTCTATTAATGATTTAGCGTAACTAAAACGTGTCATTTTTCACAACTAATACAATTAAACTAGGTAACTTGAGACTACCGGATAAATTACCGGAACATATTTATTAACAACTATTATATAAGTCTTGATATTTTTACTCGTCTATTTTCTTAAGTATAAGTGTATACTATCTAACATACATACTTTGATATATCTCCTTCGAGTCTAAATCACCAACCACTACACAACCAATAACAACTAAAAGCAGTAATACAAAAACTTTTCAAAACTCCTATGCATCAAATCAAAATAATCCATTTCGAAAATATTTCTAAGTTGGTCAAACTTCTAGGTCGTGTCAGGAAGCCGTTGTATGTCGTAGTTTGACTACCATTCTCTCTGCTACTTATCATTGTGTTAAGGTGAGTTCTCGTAGCCCCACTTTTTTAAAACTCTTTTTCGTTGGGGGAAAATGATACTCAAAATCTATTTCAACTATTTTTACTACTGTGCAAAATCTTTTATTTCTTTTTGGACAATGCTATATACCTATGATTGCGTGTATGAATGCTATGTGAATGATTTGTATGCACAAAGTAGGAGGAAAAAAAATATTACAAAAGTTCCGATTTATTCAGATAAAAAAAATACCCGCGGAAACATCTTCGATACCTAATAACTTTAAAATAATCGATATGGTCACAAACGTACAACCCATTATATTAAAAAAAAAACTCATATAGCAAAAAAACAACACTTTAAACATGAGGCCAACACATAAGCCATATAAAAAAAATTTATTACTAATATACACATTTGTCGACAAACTAGCCTAAAATTCGCATAAAATGTGGCCCAAAATCTGACCCAAAAAAAAGATATCGAACCGTCCCAAAAAAAAGAAAATATTCGGGAAAAAATTAACCCGTCCCAACGCAAATTTTTTTTTCCCGAATCGTACAAAAGAAGGAAATATCCGGGAAAAAAAATAGCCAAAAAAACCCCCCAAAAATAGCCTAAAATCTGGCCCAAAGTAAAAAAAAAACAAAACGGACCCTCACCTTTTAACTATTTACGATTTTCTTACACAAAAATTCCCGTAAAAAAATTTACAAAGGCGTCCCAAAAAAAGAAAATATTCAGGAAAAAATTAGCCCGTCCCAACGCAAATTTTTTTCCCCTGAATCATACAAAAAAAGAAAATATTAAAAATTAGCCCCGCCATAACGCATCGCCCAAAAAAAACCCCCCGAAACGTAAAAAAAATTTATTCGGGAAAAAATTAATCCCGCCGCAACGCGCGGGTTCTTTTGCTTGTCTTAAAACATACTTTCTCCGTCTTATTTTAATTGTCCTTCAACGAAAAAAGTTTCCTTCTAAGATAGATTCAATGAATCTAGATGTTTATTTAATGAAATGACAAGTTTATCCTATTAAATGCAATAAATGTATCAATTACTTTTCTTACAAAAATGAATGAGATAGTAAAATTGTAAATTTAATAAATATAAATATCTTAATTAAGAAAGTGGATATGATTTTAAAACAAACTAAAATAGTAATAAGGACGATTAAAATTAGACAGGTGGGAAGTACTTTTGTACAGTGGTCACATGGTTCTATCATCATGTAATTATTTACAGCAATCAACTATTTCATTTTATATGATACGTAATTTCGAGTTGCTTATTGTTTACACTAATATTATTAGGTAACTTGCGTCTTTAAACACTGTCATGAGTGTAGATAGTTTAACACCGAAAAATTTAATTACACTGATGTCCCGCTAGTTTACAAAAGATGAAAGCCAAGTTTCTTCGACTCGTAACATATGCACGTAGTTTCAATAACTCGTTACAATAAAGCAACGTATATGTTTTAAACTGAATGCAATATATACGAGAATGTAGAGTTACACTGGATATATGACATTTATGTTCAACTTTACATCAAGTCTTTATCTTAGTTATTATAACATTATTTCTGTGAGTAACTATGAGAAAGGGATATACGTTTATATATACGAAAATGAAGAGAATAGTGACATATGTGCCACCACAACTTATACAACAAACACATAAAAACATATGTTTTGCTTGCAAGCCCAGAACCAAAGTTGACCATTGAGTTCTTACTGCGGCTAAGCCTGGTCCGAATTGGATTGAAATAGAAACGAGCCTAGCAGAACCGCGATGCCAGTTATTGCTATTGTAAACAGAAGTCTGCGTGTCGAGAAATCGCGTGGTGGTGGCCGCCTTCTTGGAGCACGCTCTCGTTCAGCTTCCCTTGTTGCCCTTTACAAGTATCATTAGTTTTAGTAAGTTGAACATGAAAATAAATGGGAGCTGCCGCCAATAGAAATGTTGGGAAATTTGTGGGTCATCTCGTGGTACATATATATCTATATCAACTAAAGGTGACAAAATGCAGGGCCACGTTGGGACCACCCAAATAGTAACTTAAGACGTGCACATGCGATGTGGGGGCCAATCAATGTGCACGTATCAAGAACATTTGGGTGCTTGTTACTTAATTTGTTTCATCAACTGTTTTTATGTTTTTTTGTCAAACTTAGGAAGAGATTACCCTATTAAAAATAAAATGACGTTTCTTTCTTACATTGGAAAATTGCAACATCAGCTTTGGTGTCGCTTAATTATATATTCGAGTGTTTGTCAAACATCTATAACAATTTTCAATTCTATGGACCCAACTCAATACTACTCCTATCTGTTTATTGCTAATAATTGTTAGCAGTTGGATATGCAATTTAAACATGGAAACCGTTCAACAGAAAGGAAATGCTGTAATTTTTTGGGATGGAGGGAGTATCAAAATTTGGATGCAAATGAAATGTTTTGAACCTGGAAGCTGCCGGTATAGTATCCGCAACACCGTCGCACGAGACGTCATGGGCAACTTTTTCGCGGAGTCGTATATACCTGTTACAAAGATTACAGAGCTCTGTTCTATTTCCACAACTTTCCTGAAATTTTGAATAACTAGCAAATTTCAGATATTGAACACGAAAAACAGATTATTCAACCACTGTATAATTCCAAGTACAGTCTAATGTTGGGATGTGTCAGATTTGGGGAAAAGGTGATCTGAAAAAAGATATATTGTGGGTAAAGAAATAAATCTTGTTATACAATAGCAAGCATAAAAGGCATATTTTTGTTAGAAGATCTATTAACCTGATGCACAGATAGGTCAACTGCAGGCAGCGGAAACTCGCAGTAATCACATGTTGCCATTCGTTGAGGGCACTTTTCACCTCTGTGTACAGCTAACTTCTCAGGTTCCATCGTCTCATTGCACAGTGAGCAGGATACCTGTCACATTATCAGTTAGGCTGCAGTCAAGAACAGTAATAAGAACCTGGTATTTTTTCTTGAGCTACATTGACAATAAATTGGTTACATATGAAAAGGTTGATTGTCTCCCCAAAACCAGGAAAGCTTATACCAAGCTAATCTACTAAATTCATGGTACACATATTGGACATATACAGACTAAATAGATAACTCTTTGCATTTAATACTTTTCATTGAGAATTATCCGATAAAAATAGTAGGCTAAAATAAACCTCCTAAACATCTTGCAGAAATAACTCAAATGTATAATATAGGAAAACATTTAACAGCACACCCAAGTATTAAACACAATACCATTAGCGATGTGTCCCTTTCACCTAGCTGATGTTTTGCCCGGTATCTAATTTTAAGGTACACAGTCCAGATTGATTCTTTTTAAAGTAAGCTTTGCGATTCTTACTCTTCCAAGAAGCTAGCAGGCCGAGAGAGACAAAATGGGTATGTACTTTTTGTGGTGAACATTCAATTTTACTTAGCATAACATGCTCGACCACCGCTCTGACCTTCACCCAGCATTGGCAGAAAACAGCACTGAATGAGACAAAGAGACTGATGGCGGTACTACAAGATCCGTTACCACGTGAACAGAAACCAGATGAAACAAATGTTACAATAAACAGTGGGCATGTATGTGCTTAACATTAATTTGATTATCCAAGAGATTTTGTTAGCTACATTGTTAAAAATCATGGTATACGTATATCCAGGGGCGGAGCGAGAAAAAATCGAAGCAGAGGCAATTTTATCAAGTCAGATTTTGGGTTATTCGAGCTCATATGTTCAACATTCTCAGGATAAATGTTTTTTTCTGAGTCAAACCGATAGCAAAAACTATGCATGTCAAATTAACCAAATCAAATCAAGAATCTAAGCTTCAGATTAATAACACCGTCCTCTTTCTTCACCCTCTTCTCTTCTGCAACTATTCCACCGGAAATCGAACACACACAAGAAAGTGGAACCACCAAAAATCGGCCGATTTGTTGACCGACATTGACCTAGTAGGCCGATTTGGCCAATTCGGCCCGCCGAATCGGAAAGTTGACTGCCTTTTGACTTGCCATTTTGTTTGGCCGATTTGATGAAAATCATGGCGGTATGTGCCTGATTAGAGCCTAATGTTTATGCTTTAACTCAGCTCGTGTTGGGTTCTTTTTCAAATGCCTTAATATGCCAAGTTCCTAAAAGACATGATGACCAACAACAGCAAGTTGAAGACCCACAGTGATAAAGAATGAAAAGTGCTTAACAAATCTACACAAAATGGTGACAAATAGCTCGTAACTTGTCTCTAAGTAATGCTTTGGCTAACTTAGGTGCTGGTAGCCTAGTATCTTATGCATATTCTTTGTTTGCTAAACTACACACGGATAACCTAAACCAGCATGTATGAGCATACAACTAATGGATATGTCTATATAAGTACCGTAAAAGCAAAGTAAAAAACATGTTGGTTAAGGCAGATCATTTCGCGTTTCTCATAGACTATGGGATAGTTGCCATGGATGAGGATAGTAATATGCTACTCATACTATGAAGACCATCTTTTACCCACCATGAGAGCACCAACGGATTTTTGCAATGCAAATACCATCATATGAATATCTAATATGAGGGGCAATTTTGTGCTTCAAAATAAAAATTAAAAGTTTGACAGGATGAAACATTAGACCACATCACGCCCCATAGTCATAGCGCTGCGCTGACAAAGCGAGGGCCACCCCGATAAAGGCAAGGGCTTTGTCAATATAGGCGGAGGCGGTGAAGCGTGAGCATGATCAGGCAAGATGGCTGCTAGGTCAATATAGGCGAGGACCCGAGTGAAGTGATCTTAGCATGATAAGGCAAGATGGTGACATGAACTGGATCGATGTTAAAAGAATTAATGGGGCGTCGCCACAAACAACATGAAGTTGACACCACAGTGAGAAAGAATGATAAGTGTGTTATAGAGATATACATATGACTTACGACATACGAGGAGTGACAAATAGCTCGTAACTTGTCTCTAAGTAATGCTTTGGCTAACTTAGGTGCTGGTAGCCTGCGTATTTTTGCATATTCTTTGTTTGCTAAACTAAACACGGTCACCGATACCAGCCGCTGTATGAGCATACAAACTAACTGGTTATGTCTATATAAAGTACCGAAAAAGCAAAGTAAAAAACATGGTGGTTAAGGAAGATCATTTCGGGTTCTCTTATGATATGGGCATAGTTGCCATGGATGAGGATAGTAATATGCTACTCATACTATGAAGACCATCTTTTACCCACCATGAGAGCACCAACGGATTTTTGCAATGCAAACACCATCATACGAATATCTAACATGAGGGGCAATTTTGTGCTTCAAAATAAAAATTAAAAGTTTGACAGGATGAAACATTAGACCACATCACGCCCCATAGTCATAGCGCTGCGCTGACAAAGCGAGGGCCACCCCGATAAAGGCAAGGGCTTTGTCAATATAGGCGGAGGCGGTGAAGCGTGAGCATGATCAGGCAAGATGGCTGCTAGGTCAATATAGGCGAGGACCCGAGTGAAGTGATCTTAGCATGATAAGGAAAGATGGTGACATGAACTGGATCGATAAAAGAGATTAAAAGAACGGATAAGATAGATAGATTATATTAATGGGATAACCCGATCCCCCCGATGGTTTATATTAATGAGATCAACCGACCCCCCAATTGATTATGCAAATCAATATTTAATTATCATTCAACATAATGAAATTACATCCCTAATGTCCTATTTATAATGAAAGATAACCTAATCCTAATACTTGTAGGATAAGTATAAGACTTACCCAATCCTAACATAACTAGAACTCTTAATATTTATCTAAATATACTTTAAATAATTAAATAATAAATCGGTTCATATCATTACTCCCCGCCCAAACTCACACCTTGTCCTCAAGGTGTGGATTTGAAATCTCATCTTAATCGGCCTTGAGCGCATGATCCCAAGGTTTGACTTGAAGATATGGTTCATTTTCCATATCACTGTCGTCAACAATCATCACTTGCAAGGTTTGACGTGCACACCGGAAACATAACCCTTTAGCTCTTCTTTCTTACAATTTAGACTAAGTCATTCTTCGAAAGTGCTCTCCTTTAATGGTGGTTTGTCCTCCTGATGGAACCGCCACCTGCGAGCTACTTTGCACCTTATTTTCATCAATCACCATAGCAAGTTTATGATACGAACCAATTCGATATAGAGATAAAAAGAAGAATACAAGATAGATAGTTTATATTAATGGGATAAACCGACCCCCCGATGGTTTATATTAATAAGATAAACCGACCCCCACTTGATAACCAAATCAATTACTTCATATTCATTCAACATAATAAGAGTTACAATCCTAATGCCCTATTTATAATAAACGATGTCCTAATACCCTAACATTCTCACCAAGAAATATAATAAAAGGAAACTAAATAAATTAATTAATTAATAATATAATTATGATAAATTAAATTTATGCAGGATCGTATCAGTTTCATGGCATGATTCAAGCCCCTTTAGGTTGCATAACTCGAACAGCTCACCTCAATTCATGTCTTAACCCTTTAATGAAAGTACCCTCCATGACCTGCTCAGAAATTCCAACTAGTTGTCCCGCCAACGTCTCAAACAAGCTTATATACTCGCGGGCAGAACCTTCTTGTGTGATCGCCAAAAATTGCTCATACAAAGTACCCTCTTGTAACGGTTGAAATCTCTCCAACAACCTTCTCTTCATCCTTCCCATGAACGAAACGGTGATCTTACTTGACTCCAACGAAACCAAGATAAAAGTTGCTCTCTCCGTTCGATGTCTTGGACTTCAAAATACCTCTCTACCTTGTAGATCCATCCATGAGAATCCTCTCCATCAAATAATGGCATCTTAAGCTTCCGCATTCGATAATCCGACCCGTGATGATTGCTCCTGTTGCCTTGATGCAGCGTACACGGCTCTTCAAATGGAGTATATTCCTCAAACGGTTTTCATTCTCCAATCCCTTACCCTTAGATTTGATCCCTCTGGTATTTCCTTAAAAGGAGGAATAGGAAAACCCAGGTCGTCAAATTTTAAAGATGAACGCTTGGGTCCCTCGTTAACTGCCATGTCCCCGGAAGAACCCACCTTTGGCGAGCTTTGTTCGTTTGATAGCTTGATAGCTGATAACATCATCATCTCAGCCATTGATGCACTTAGTTTTGCTTCCACAGCTCCTAATTCTGACCCAGCTCCCAATTCTGTTGAAAATTTATTCAATCGCTCGTTTACCTCTGTTCGGTGTCTGACCGTATTCTTGTTGAAATTGAGTAAATTCATTATCAAGATCAGAGACCTTCTTGATAGTTATGGTGTTGATTTCCAGATCTTTTAACCTCTGAAATTTTTTTTGGTCGATGAACAACAGTAGTCAAACAGTAACTTTGATTTTTTTGTTTTGTTTTCCTGGAACCCCATAATCGACAGATACCAATTTGATATAAACAGGATCGATAAAAGAGATTAAAAGGATGGATAAGATAGATTATATTAATGGGATAACCCGACCCTCCGATGGTTTATATTAATGAGATAAACCGACCCCCCAATTGATTAGCCAAATCACTATTTAATTATCATTCAACATAATGAAGTTACATCCTTAATGCCCTATTTATAATGAAAGATAACCTAATCCTAATACTTGTAGGATAAGTACAAGACTTACCTAATCCTAACATAACTAGAACTCTTAGTATTTATCTAAATATACTTTAAATAATTAAATAATAAATCGGTTCATATCTAGGGCATATCGCCTGGCACGAGGGACTAGTCGACTCGGACGAGTATGTATGTGATATTGAGATCCAATCTAAATTCACTTACTTATGATGATTTTCTCTACTTCATAAATGGTTATTAGGCCAAACTAGATTAGATGGGTCGATCCAATTGTATAGATGGGTCGTACCATTAGGTTATGTATTAGTTGCTAAAGGTTATCGGCAACAACCAGGTATTGATTCACCCGAGACCTTTAGCCCGCTTGTCAAGTCGACAACTATTCGAGCTGTTTTGTCGTTTTGTCACTTGCGGGGTTACTAACAATTGGCCGCCATGCCAATTAGATGTTAATAATGCATTTCTTCATGGCAATCTCGAGAAGGTTTATATGAAACAACCTCCAGGCTTTCTTTATTGATCCACAACGACCAAATCAAATGATGTATGTTTGTTTCATAAGTCTCTTAATGGTTTAAAGCAGTCCAGCGCGCTTGATCTGAGCGCCTCTCCAAGGCTCTCTATGATCTCGGTTTTAAAGGCTCCAAAGGGATCCATCTTTGTTTACTTATTCGTGTCGACACACACTTTTGTACATTCCTATATATGTATCGACAACTCAGATAGCTTTTGCATTAGAAGATCTCGGGCCACTTAACTACTTCTTGGGTATTAAAATTGTTCCTCGTGGATCTGGCATGCTATTACAAAGGGTTGGTCTTTCTAGCTACAATCTCGTGTCTTGTCCCATGGTTACCTCGAGCTCACTCCTAGATGATGCTTACTGCTTTCTATGATCTAGCGAAATATGTAGTAGGTGCTTTACAATATGTTACCCTATCCCGGCCTGACATAGCTTTTGCTATTAACAAGGTATGTCGATACATGCATGCTCCAACCGAGAATCATTGGTATGCCGTTAAGCGGATTTTACGTTAACTTCATGGTACACTTGAACACGGTATGCTCATACGTCGTTCTTGTTCTGGTTCCCTTCAAGACTTTAAAGATGTATTATGGAAAGGTAGTCCCAATACTTCTCTTGAAGCTTTATGTGGGGATTGAGATGATCGACGGTCAAGGGGGATTTGCTATATATCGTGGTTCAAACCTTATATCACCGTTCATAACGGTTCCCTCGTTCATCTTCAACTCGTGTATTATTATGATGGTGTGACAATCCTGGTGCAACGAGCTAACCCTATCTTCCATACACTTACAAAGCACGTGGAAATAGACTATCACTTTGTTTGGGAAAAGGTCGCTCAAGGAGATCTTCGAGTTCAACACATATCTACACATAATCATTGCAGACGAAAGCGACATACATGCAGGTCGTTGGCCGCCCTTAGCTTGTGCGGGCGTATTAGGCCAAACTAGAGTAGATGGGTCGGTCCAATTGTATAGATAGGCCCTTACGCATTAGGTTGTGTGTTAGTTGCTTGGTCTCCAATGGTATTGGTATACACACATATACAATCTAATGTACAATTCACAATATAATTACTTCAATACAATACTCTTTGAGGTTTAACTTTGGCATTAACTTGTCCATTAAGGATCATTTATAGAAACACGGGAAGAATCCCTTATAAACATAGGTTAAACACATAGTTATTAATAAGACTATAACCTAACGCTGAGACCTCGCAAAATATAACTCAAATGAAGATACCACGAGTACTGACAAGGAAGTTTATGCAACTATTTGATTTGGTAAAGTCTACATGCAAGTATAAGTCTTTCTTTCATACTTTACTCGTCGTATGATCTTAAAAGAATAGGACTTTAATCGCGTAGCGGAAAAGGCTCGATCCCAAAGACGCACACAATAGTTAAAAGAAAAAAGAGCTAATCAAGCTTCTAGATAAAATTCATCCTAAATTTCGGTCGGAAGAAATGTGAGATGACAAAGTCACCAATAAAAGTACGCATGAGGACATCAACACATTAGAGATGCATAAACTATAAGAAGTTGATAGACAATGTTTCTTTGGTAGTTTTTCAAGATTTTGGCACTTGCACATGCCTTTATCACACTTTTTTAATAATGAAATGCCCTTTGGAAATGAGTATGCACATACGCCCTTATAAGTTTCCGCACACTATCAACACCATAAACCCACAACCCATCTTCTCCAATGCAAAGACGACCCACCCTCGGAGTCACGTAACCCGAGGTATAAAAGCATGAGCCTTGAGAACAAGGCTCGTTTTTTGACGGGAGGTGTCTATACATTTAAAAAGACCAATCCCATGCAAAACCCATATTCTCAAAGTTATAATGCATATGCATTTAGTCCATTAGAACCGGATAAAACATTTTTTTCCTTATGTTTAGCTAGTATGATCATTTCCTAAGTAGTTTATTTCACTTCTATAAATTGTATTACATGATAGTAGAGCAAAAGACACATGAGAAAATTGCCTCAAACTTTAGTTTAATTTATTTATTTTGCTCGTTATTTTATAGAAGATTAACCATCTCAAATCAGTTACTATCAATGGTGCTCTCATTGATAAAAACCGCTTTGAGATGGTTAAGCTCCTACATAATTAAACTAACTAGCAAAATAAACCAATTCTTTTGAGCTATTTCATCTAGATTCATTCCTAAACAAAGATTACAATACTTTTACTAGAATGAAAATAAGCGTGCAACACAGGAAGTAAGGCGCATTCTTCCACTGCGTATTACTTGGCTACTATTTGATAACCACATAAACTTTTTATGATGATCTCATGCATGCATGAGACCATGTCTGCTGCTATTAAACAAATATAAGTCAACCATTTTATTTTGAAAGTAGAGCGGTCACACTGTTGGAAATTGATCCCCTCAACCTCTAAACGAGTTGGAAGAGTTTAGGCACAAATGAGTTGTTTTTGTTCGCGTTGATTGATTAATATGTTAGGCTCGTCTCATCCACTAATCTCGTCTTTATTACTTCGCCCATTCTTCAAGTAATATCAAAACCGCCCGCGTAAAAACAAGCCAGTTACATTTTAGTACCCGACTCCTAGGTTGGTTTGCGTCCGAAATAGAGAACAATAAAGTTGGGCGCGTGCTACTCGTGAAATATCTCCAGTAACGAAAACAAACCCTTGGATACGATATAGATCTCAGTAGTTGCCAGCGTGTTGGTTTGGAGAGCTAGAAAAGGAGGGTTGTGGGTTTGAGGTGCCAATAATGAGTGGGCGCCGATGAAGGTGAATGGGGAAAGGAGTCTCATAGCGAGAATAGACTCGCCTGCTAACTTGTTCACGGTGAGCTTTACATGGTTGTAACTCGTAAGTTGGTTAAAGTGTTGTTGGACGGATGATGGCAATTACCGTTGGATAGGTTCTCAAATTTTGAGTCATATGGCAAGTGAATGGCGGTAGTGGTGTTTATGGTGGTGAGGTGTTTTGAGATGACTTCAATCTTAGTGGTCTTTGAAGCGGAGGTTGTGAGATAGTTACCTATGGTATGAATTAAGGCAACCATAGATTCTTCGAGTTTTGGCTGGTGAGATCTTGAAGGCATGGTACGAAGCGATGAAATCACCATCTATAGAAACTGATTTTAGATGGTTAATACAACAACAATACCTAATGTTGCAGAGCGGAGTATGGAAGTTAAGATGGTTAATCTCCTACATAAGTAAACAATAGCAAGATGATATAATTCTTTTGAGCGTTTTTTCCTCCTCAACAAAGATTACAATACTTATACTAGAAAGTAAGAATCGTGCAACTAAGAAAGTGGGGCATGTTCCCCCCCTAGGATTTTCTTGTCTAATTTTAAGGAAATACATAAACTAATGATCTTGTGCATTTTGTGCATGCATGAGACCATGTCTACCACTACTAAACAAATAACTAAGTTAACCATATTATTTGGAAAGCTAGAAAGTCACAGTGAAAAGTTTATGATTTAATATGTTATACAATTATTAAGGGTGTGTTTCCTTTTTCTTATGAATTAAGTAGCTTTTATATGAGTCTTATTTAGCCTCTTAAAGGGGAGATAGAGGCTTGAGTGGTTCTCTCAAATAAGAGGAATTAATAGTTTTGGGCCCACATTCATCCGAATAAGTGGAAGTAAGAGTTTTGGTAAACACCCCCAAGTACCCTCATGGAGAGGTCTTTACTAAATAAAAAAAGCAAATTTCACAAAATATTACTATGTGAGACTCTAAATATGCAAAGTATATCTTATGAAGATATGCAACACGTAAAGATTCTAATTATAGCAATTCGCAACCCTGCAACACACTAGATGGGCAATTTGCTATTAAAAGGATTGTAGCACTATTACCACAACCTTCTGAATAACTTTGAGGTTGGGGGTTAAAGTCTCATGGTAGACATAACACACAAATGACGAATGTTCTAGACTTTGTCCAATTAAAAAAAAATATACAAAGTTTAGGAAAACACAAATTCCAATCAATCTTAATGTGAAAGATCTGGGGTATTGTACATATGTTTTTCTGTGAAGAAAATTAAAACTCTAGAGACTCCAATCTTTCGTACAAACCTAAGTCCTAAGGCTTCTTTTCTTTCCTATAGTAAAATCAAACAGATCACTGAAACCATGTTTAAGTTGTGGCAAAATCATACAATTGTTGTGGACAGAAATAAAGAACTGAGATGTTTATTACCTATCAAAATGTGCAAAAAAATAACTAATCAGAGCGACTATTTCAGTTGAGTATACATACCGGAGCATGGGTGTTTTTGTAATGCTCCTCGGCATGTTTTTTGGGAATCATATCACCACACAAATTACATTTTTCTAAGTTACGGGAGCAGTGAATGTAATGCAGATCGATATTTGAAGAAGGGATAGGCCTGTCACTGCACATGAAAGCATTGTGTTCGGTCAGTAATTTACAAAGATTAAAGAGCACAATTTGCTTTGAGATTGATATGAAGTTCTTAACACAAAATAATCGAACAGAATAAATCTATGTTAAGAAAACTAGGAAACTGTGGCCAAGAAAGAACATAGAATGCCAAAAATAGACAGCAACAAAATGTAATTATTTATGAATGCATAAACAGTAACGTTAAGTTACCAATAAGAATATGATGAGTAACCACAGGATATGCAGGTTATATTAAAAAGACGTTTAGTGGAAGCATTGAAGTTTAAGTATAAACGCCTAACACTGGTTGCTACATTTGAGAAACTCCTAGTGGAATAGATGGGTATCATGCTTTAGCCTTGAATCCAAGGACTCTAAGATCTGGCTTTCGACACTTTGGTCTTTCTTCAGTAGACTTACCATTTTTAAATCTTTTCCAAGTGAGAAATTAACAGAAATATTGCTTTCTTGAATTGCAAACTCAAGAAATGCCCAATAACAAGTTTGTCAAAATCCCAGCAATTAGCAGTTTCAAACTAAAGCATATTTTCTCTAAGTGGTTTGAAAGGGTTGGATTGAGAAGTGCTAATGATCTCATTGCATGTCAAAAAGCTTTTGGTAAAGTATTATATGATAGCCTAGTGTCAAAGGCCTCACAACAGTATCAAGAATAACAAACGCAAGTTTCATCCTTACTTTCCTAATAAAAAGCGCTAATGTCAATACAATGAAACAACTGAACACCATATATATCTTTCATCCTCTCACTTTCCTACATGTTAAAATGTAAACCATTTGTTACGGATATCAGACCGAGAATATATAGACATCAAGAATGGTGAATTTCGTACACCATGAAACGGAATAGAGAAATACGATCGCAATAATTATGAAACTAAATGATGGCAACCGAATGCATTCACATAAAGACGAAACAATCAAGACTAAAGGTACAATTTCAGTGATATGATTGAGTATGATTCCAGTGGCGAAAACTAATTTTTTGAGCTATAATATAAGCAAAAAGTATGATTTTCAGTTAAACCATTAAGTTGATTAAAAATTGAGTTTAATTTAATTAAACAATATAATTAAAAAAAAGGTTTTTTTTTACGAAAGTTAGAACTACGAAGCATGATCCGGTGAACGGACTAGCAAGCAAAATTACATGCATATAACATAACAGGTAAACTTGACATATATAGCCGGTTTATGGCTTATCTGGGTTTGGGCTTAAGTTTGAGAAGCTCACTTTTTGTGGCTTATTTTGAAACATTTCGGCTTATATAAGTTCAGCCGACAAAATTGAAGATCAAAACGCCGATCGCCCGAACTTTATAAAGCTAAAAAATAACGATAGACAGAAAATGGAAAAATAATAATACCAGTGAGTGCAAATTTTGTCAGCGTCGATGTAATCAGAAGCTACAGCCATTGCTTCAATCGTAGACATTATTATTATTATCTGCAAATATAACATACAATAATATATCAAATTAAATTAAATTAAACTAATTAGCTCAAATTAATTAGCTAACTTACCTTGTAATTGTGAAATTCACCGATCGGTGATGATGTTTTCTCCCCCAAAATGCAACACCTACCAAATGCAAATGATTTTTTTAGTCTAATTTGGCGTGATTATTTATTTATTTATTTATATTTAAAGGTGGTGGAAGAGATGATTGATTGGTGAGTAGACGCGAGTTCGTCATGCGTGACAGGAACTTTCTTTCAGTTTATGGAGGGTGCTTAGTTTGACTCTTGTTCTTGTGTTGGATTATTTTAGAAAAAATTACATGTTTCGTCCTCGTGGTTTAACCAGAAATCATGTTTCGTCCCTATTCGATTTTAATTACACTGATGGTCTTTATTTTATCAAACATGTTTCACTGATAGTTCCTATTCTGGAAAATAAAGACTATCCGTGTAACAAATTTCAAACAAATTAATTACACACTTGGTCCCTATTTTGAAAAATAGGGACCATCAGTGCAATTAGTTTGAAAATTAGGGACCATCAGTGTAATTAAAATCAAATAGGGATGAAACATGATTTCTGGGTAAAACCACAAGGACGAAACATGTAATTTTTCATTATTTTGTTTTGTTAGTCGAATTTTCAAACATCATTGAGCATAACGGATCACCAACTTGATCGAACTGACAAACCGGCCAGCACTAGACCGGACCAAACATATTCGTTCTGGTCTTCGGTCCACACTTACCTCATATTCGGTCATCGGTACAGTTCGGTCTGGTCTGGTCTTACATATAACCGACCATTATGCCTTCTTGGACCGAGCTGGCCAAAACCGAACCGGCTTATACCGACCCGGACCGGATCGAAAACATTCAGTCCGGTCCTCGATCCTAGGTTTTGGGCATAATAGGTTTCGCTCTGGTCCGGGTTTTGGACCGTGGTCAGCCCTAGTTTGGTGTGTAGATGTGGGGGTGGCGACGGAGGTTCACCTGCGTTGGCTCTAGGCTATCCAAAAAGGGTAGTGGTCCTAAGATTAGTCGGCTCGCAATGTCGAGTTGATAACCCAGATAAACCAAAAAAAATTCTAGGGATTCTTCTTTTCCTAATGCATCCGATGAAAATGATTTGGATACCATGTTTTTGCAACAAGCTGATACTAAAACTTCACGTACCCGTAATGTGATTGACAGTGATCGTGAGACTGCCGAATAACGTTTGTTAGCCAACTATTTTGGGTCGAATGTGAGCATCAAAATATTTTAAGACGTCGTTATCGTATGAGCAGCAAACTATTTAAAGATAAATTCAATGGTATTGAAACTTATATTCAAACTGTCGATCCTCTTTTCGAGCATTTTAAATTCTTTATAGTCTGACCCGATACTACGGGTCGCATGAGTCTTAGTGTTGTTATGAAATGCACAACCGCCATACGCCAAGTGACATACGGCTCATCACCTGATGCATTTGATGAATATTTACATATGGCCGAACGTACTTCACACGATTCTTTACATAATTTTTGTAAGTGCATTGTTGATTTGTATATTCCCGAGTTTTTAAGAAAATCTGACATAAACGACCCATTTATAGGGGTGTGCACGGTTCGATTTGGATCGGTTTTTAGCTAGAATCGAAACCGAACCGAAATATTTGGTTTTTATAATGGTTTTTTTGTTTCTAACCGTTTATATTTGGGTGTGGCCAATTTTTACCAACAAACTTGTTTTACGTAGAAAATTGGTTATTCTTCTTTACTTTTTTGTTAATTTAAGCCTAATAATGTTTATCCCAAATTTTCACAATTACACACATATAGATGAGATACACGCACATACAAATGAACATATACATATTATGATCATTGCAACATATATATTGATATATTGTTAAGTAAACACACATACACGATAAACACGCATATAAACGTTAAAATAAATATATTATAATTTCACTCAGAAAATGAATATGAATTTATAAATTTGATTTATTTAGTTATTTAGTTATATTATAATAATTATTTTATTATTATATAATAAATTGATTCGGTTCTGTTTTTACGGTTCGGTTTTTGGACGAAAACCGAAACCGAACCGAAGTTTTCGGTTTTTGAAAAAAGTAAAAACCGAACCATCGGTTTCTAGTTTCGATTGGTTATTTCGGTTCGGTTTTTTTGTTTTTCGGTTTGGTTTTGATTTTTTCTGTTTTTCTACTCACCCAAAAAAATTATATTCACATAAGAGGGTTCATGGGTTTCCGAGAATGCTTGAGAGAATTAATTGTGTGCATTGGGAATGGGTTAACTGTCCAGAAGCATGGCACGAGCAATTTGGGAGAGGTGATAAAAAAATCTATAATGCTTGAAGCTGTGGCATCGTACGATTTGTGGATTTGGCATGCATTTTTTGAGGTAGCGAGTGCAAATAACGATCTTACCGTTTTAAATAATTTTGCGTTATCCAACAACCTTCTTAATGACATCGCCCTAGTGGCCCCGTTTGAAGTAAATAGAGTTACATTTGAAAATGGGTATTACCTAGCTAACGGGATTTACCACGGTGTGCAAGTTTTGTTAAATCATTTACGGTTGCACAGGCCGAGAAAAATATCGTATATAAACGGCGACAAGAAGGTACTAGAAAGGATGTTGAAAGAGCTTTTGGTGTTCTCCAAGGACGTTGGGGAATTATACAACAACCGGCGTGAGCTTACACTGTTAACACCCTACGACAAATCATGTACATGTGCATCATATTGCTTAACATGATTTTAAAAAATCAAAAGTTTGAGATATCCAAAATAAACGACATTTATATTAGTCCGCAACCAAATTTGCAACGTACCTGGTACGAGAGATGCGAAGTGCACCGGAAGAAAGCCAAAGAACTTCGTGATAAACATACACACTAAGTCTTCAACGTGCCCAAAAAAGAAATCTTATTAAACATATTTGGCAACGACATCAACAACAACAAGAAAATTAGTTTATTAATAATTTCATGTATTTTTAAATTTCCGTATTGTTTTTTTAATTTGGTATGTTTTTTATTTTCGTATTGTAATTTGTATTTTTATTTGAATGAATGAAAAACAAGTTAGTTTGAAAAAAAATGGTGGGTCCCAAAAAATTAAAAATGACTGAAGCCATTAAGGAGGGGTAGTCTAGTGTGCGGGTGAGTTGTGTAAGTTGCTGATGTGGTAATGAGGTGACACACTGGCTTGAGCCAGTGTGTGTCATGGTACCTAGAGCTTTTACTAGTATAAATACCATATGAATATATTATATCTAAAGATTCAGTCCTCTAATTTATTAGGCAGATGCTCATAAACAAACTAACGTTTTAATTGGATTAATCATGGTTAATACAGTTTTCTTATATTTGTCTAAACCGCTCTTCTATCTTTTGTCTGTCTGCTTGCGTGTGTTATTGTGTCTTAAATTGATCTAAGTTACCACAAACCCGTGCTAGTCTCTCAGACTAAAAAACCCCTCATATCCGTTAGAATTAAGATTAACATAGGTTTAGCATAGGTTTAACATAGAATAGAATTAACATAGTTTAAATTAACTTAGTTTAATTAACCAAAATATTGATAAAATAAAAGATTAGTTCTCGCTCTTAGTTATTGACACCCTACTTACCACGAAACTCCATCTGATCGGGTACACTGCCCGTTAAAGTGTTGTTTTAGGTAAAGTCAGCAAAATATAAATCTAAAACTTGAAAACATAAATAACACCTACACGACGACACATCAAGTTTTTGGCGCCGTTGCCGGAGAGTGAAATTTTAATCTTGATTTTTATTTAATATTTTGGTTTTTAACATTAGACTAACTTAACCCATTGGATTAGTGTAATTTAGATTAGTGTAAAATTATGTATATTTGTTTTTAATTGTTTGCTTGTTTTATTTGTGTGTTTGTTTTGTGTGTTTTAATTGTTTTTAATACACTGTTCTGGTCGATAACTTGATACGGCGTATTCACTCTAATTGGATACGGCGTATCTAACTTTTTTTTATCCAATACAGCGTATCCATTCAGTAGACTGATACGGCGTATTCAGATCAATTGAATACGGCGTATCGATCGTCTGATACAACATTAGAATAATATTCTTCATATTTGATTTTCGTGGTTGATTTTCCGTGTTTTCTTTTTCCCGAGCCAATCCTACTGATTGTTTATTCTTTGTTTCAGGAAGTGCATGACAAGGATTTTAACAAAGGAACTATTTACGCCTTTCAAAGATCCAGAACGAGAATTTCGCTCATCTAGGAAGCTTTTCAAGACACTAAGTCTTGACGAATCAAGATCGCCTAAATTCGATCTATTTTCTAATCTAGAAGAAAATTTCGAGGAAGAAGTAACAAAAACAATGACGGAAACCATGGAAGAATACATGAGCAAAACCCGAGCTAACTATGGATCGGGCATTGCTAGGCCTAAAATCGATGACAAAGATCACTTTGAACTAAAAGGCTAATTTCTCAAAGAACTACATGACAACACCTTTAGTGGTTTGGATCATGAAGATGCAAAAGAACATATTGAGAAAGTTCTTGAGATTGTCGATTTATTCCATATTCCTAATATAACTCAAGATCAAGTAATGCTTCGACTCTTCCCTATGTCCCTAACTAGAGCCGTGAGTCGTTGGCTAAGAAATAAACCATCTGGTTCGATTAAAGCTTGGGAAGATCTTAAGGCAAAATTTCTAAGCAATTATTGTCCACCTGCCCGAATTGCTAAGAAAATGGAGGAGATTAATAACTTTCAACAAGAACCTGATGAGACTCTTTACCAAGCATGGGAGAGATTCAAATAACTATTGATGAAATGCCCTCAATACTACTTGACGGAGATGCAGGAGGTTATCTTGTTTTATAATGGGTTAGAAGTTCCGAATAGACAAATTCTTGAATCCAAAGGCGCCATACCAACTAAGACAGTTGCCGATGCAAAAATAGCCATCCAAGAAATGGCCGAATATTCTCAGAAATGGTACAACGGAACATTTAGGACAAGAAGTACTGAAACTTCTGATGGATTGGCTGCCATCCAAGCACAACATAATAATATTGGAAGGGAAATCAAGAAGGTTAATGAAAAGGTATATGCTGCTTAGGTAGGATGTGAGCTATGTAAAGGACCCCACTACACCAAAGACTGTCCACTTAAAGAAGAAGTAAAAACCCTTGAAGAAGTGTATTATACTTAATTTGGTGTACCTTTCTAACAAGGAGGGCAATATAGAGCAGCAGCTCCAGATTCTACCAAAGGAATAATCCAAACCCTTCGTATCAAGAACAGAGACAATCAATGGAAGAATCGCTGAGCAAGTTTATGAATGAATCAGCAAAAAGACATGAATAAAACTCAAAATTGGTCAAGGAAATTCGAGCTTTCGTAGATGCTGCCATCAAAAACCAATGAGCCTCGATCAAAACTTTAGAGATTCAAATCGGGCAAATGAGAAAAGTACTACAGGAAAGAGGATTTGGACGTTCACCTAGTTCTACTGAAACAAACCAGAGGGATCATGTCAAGTTAATCTCAACTACTATTGAAGCTGATATGACCCTAAGACGTCGTATAGGATCTTCCCAATACGCCGTATCGGCTCAACAGAATAGAAAGCTGATTTTTGAGTCAAGACAAGCGACTATTCCATTTCTAATTCATTTGAATAATTATTGTTATGATGAGAAGGGATCGTATGGACCACAATACTTGGATACTTGTTCATATGGAGCTACACGTCTCAACGATGCCCTACCTCGAAAGGAAAAAGGCCTAGGAAGTTTCACTTTACCCTGCTATATTAATAGTTTTTGTTTTAAAAAGGCCCTTGCTGACTTAGGAGCTAGCGTAAGTGTCATGCCTCTCTCGACCTACATCAATCTAGGATTAGGAGAATTAGCTCATACTAAGTTGACTATTAAATTAGCAGATAGGACAGTGAAACATCCTAAGGGAATTGCTAAAAATGTACTAGTAGGGATTGGTAAGTTTGTTTTCCCCATAGACTTCATAATCCTAGTTATGCCCGAGGATGTCAATGTGCCCTTGATCCTCGGAAGACCATTTTTGTCTACCGCCCACGCTAAATTTGATGTGTTTAAAAGAAAGATTACTTTGAGGGTAGGGGAAGAGAAAATCATTTTTTAAAAGTTTTAAACCTGCTAGTAGTTTAATTAAGAGGGTTTACATGTTAAGTTTAAGAGAAAGAATGGACCTTAATTTGGTAGCTAGGCTGATGGGAGAGACTTTAATCCTAACTAGATCATTTGACCCTTCATATGGAGATTATATCGAATTGAACGATCTAAATGAACCCCAAGAGCTTAGAATAAATTGAGTTGATAACTTAGAACCTACCATTGAGGAAGGTGAGGTTGTTAATGAGCCCAAGATGGAAATAGTCAAAACTAGGTGTGATTTCATTAGTGGATTAAATGATTACCCTACTAATTGTGACTTTGATGGTAGAATCTGTATTGATTATGCCTACAACTTAAACTTTTCATGCATGATAGGTTTCGAATATGTTCACGCTTCCTCCCAATTTTTCCTATTAATGTGATGACTAAAAAGTTTTACACCACGATAATGAAAGACAAAATTGAATTCAGAGGGAGGAATGAATTAGGAAACTTTGTTAATGTACCTGTTTTTATTGAAACTTTTATGTTATCAATAATTTTACAGTTGTAGAAGATATGGATCCTTATCTTGACAAAGGAATGACAGATGTGATAGTTGGAGAACCTTTTTGCAAGGCTTCGTGTGTAGAAGCCATAAGGTTTGATGGAATCATTACCATCCACGATGGGGATGATAGTGTAACTTACCAAATGGTAAGGGCAAATCCAAGGTTCAAACACCTCACTAATGAACAATGCAACAAGATCCCGCCATTACTGAAGGTAAGTGAACTAGATAAGATGAATGGAATCTCGCACCCATACCAAAAGCTAAAGGGATTCTACAAAGGAGTTTTAAATCTAGGACCCGAGTTTGTCTGAGATGCGAAGATGGAAGAATGGCTCTCACACGGGCACATTAGCGTGGATTAAATGGAATAAGGAAGCTGAGAAAAAGTCTAACTTAAAGACTTAGCTGAAAAGAAAAGTGCTTCCCAGGAGACAACCAGGACAGTTTTTAATTTATTTTTATAGACTTTGTCTTCCCAGACATCAATACGGCGTATCCGTTCCATACCATATGGCATATTAAATGTCCGAACGTTATCAGTACTTTATTTTTCTGTATTTAAAATATTGTTATCAGTTTCGTCTATACGGCGTATTCATTATATGATACGGCGTAGTTAGTAGAACTGGCTCGTATTTAGATACTTTTTATAGGTCTTAATATGGCGTATTTTGGTTTTAGGATACGGCATATTGACTTCCTGTAAATTTTATTTTAATTTTTTTTATTAAATGTAGGATACCCTAGATATGATTGCATAATTTTCTTATTTTGCACATGATGGAAAGAAATTGACAAACGTTGGTAGAGTATCTACTATCTGGAATCTTATGTGTGTTGTAGTCATGCTAGCATCCAGACGCATTTACAGCACACATTCTTGCTCATATACTCAACATGGATAATCATACCGAGCAAATATCAAGGGAGTTTCTCGTTCTAATCATTTTATTTCCTGTTTTTAATATTTTATCTATACAACGAGGACATTGTATAATTTATGTGGGGGGTGGAAATTAGAACGCTACTTGTCCTATTTTACACATTAATATGCTTAAATTATGCTTCAATTAAAAAAATTCAAGCATACTTTTGTGAAATTACTAGTTACATATCGTGCACACATAACCCTTATTAGATCTTGTGAGGATTCAGCCTTATTCGTTTTGAATATTTACCAAAATCCCACAAAAATATGAGTGTGCCGATGATGTTGTAGACTTTAAAACTTGGCTTGGTATATCTATTTGACACCCACAATAATAGTACTATGGTTTAGATGGATAATTTGTTTAAAAGTAAATTCTAGGTTTACAACCCCAGAAAAAAAAAGCCTATATAATGTTGTGTTAATAACCTAACTACATGGTTTAGTTAAAACCCCTGTATAAACCCTTTGTTTACTCTCATTTTAAGAGTAAGATACCCCTAGAAAAACTAGTAGAGCCAATCCTTTAGGATAACACCAACTATTTATTTTGTTACACCTTTACTCATTGGCCTATCCTATTATATTAAGTCCATTTATCAGTTGCTAGTTGCTTTAGTGTAAAGTATGTATTTCATGTGTCTTGTTTCATTTTCTATCTTTGGTATGGTTGGGAAAATTACACATTGCAATTAAGAATGTAAAAAGTAGTCAAACTCATGTATTTTTACTATCATCACAATTATTGGTACATCCGAAGAATGAAGAATTATAAAAGAAATACCAGGAGCTATTATGATCGTGAACATGGTGAAGTTACACCGAGATTCGTAGTGTATTGTAGAAAACAAATCAAAAAAATTATAAAATCACTGCAAAAAAGAGAAGGAAATTTTGAAGATAGTCGGTTCGTTAAAGCTTAAACCGATAGGTACTATTTGAAGATCGATAATTCTTATAATACAGTATTATAAATCAACGATGTAAAGTTTTATATAAAGTGTTAGATATCGCTACTTGATTTTGTAAAAGTATGTATAGTATGGATGAATGGGAAGTTGTCTGTTACGGGAACGCCAACTTAGGTTGTTGATCTATGATCAAGACGTTTGTGTAAATATTTCCGAGTCTTTATCATGGTAACTATCGGGAAAGTATCTAGAAAATTATACCTTATTTGTTTAGGATTAGTCTATTTGTTTTGTAAATTTTTATTTAACAACAATTATTTCTTTTCCTAATCTCTAACGTAATGTTTTACTAGAATGAGGATGCGATCAATCACATGTTTCTATTCCGTCGTTACGGCCATGTATGTGTGATTTTGTCCGACTTGTTGGTTTATTACTTTTGGAGAAAGGATTAGAAGATCTATACCCTATATCACTTTTCATCCTAACCCTTGGTTTTTACTCGAGTGAGGGAATTGAATGCAATCATGTATGTCTATTCCATTGTTATGGATATGTATATGTGGTTTGTTTCCCTTGTTGGTTTACAACTTTTGGTAAAGACTAGTAGTCCTATTCTTTAGCTTATTCAAGTTAAGGTTTTAATGCAGTCATATGTATCTATCCCATTGTTATGTGTGTGTACGTATAGTCTTTGTCACATTTTCTAGAATATTGGTATCGGTAGAGATTAGAAAAAGTGATTAAACAGCCTTTTTTAAAACCTAATTTACCTTTATAAACTTGTTACTCCTTAGCTTTAGTTGTGGATCATGTTTCCTTGCCAAATCCGATGATAGAATACTCATCCGACTGAGGAATTATAAATTAGTTAAATGTTACCTACATAGATCTATTGATTGATTTGAGTGTTTCATCTTTCTATTTTCGTTGATAGAGTTTGGTTGTTGTAACTAGTAATTGGATCGAAAAATGCTTACAGAAAATCCTTAGGGATACATTATCATAAATTTCTAATGGCTAACATGAGAGGGAAGTAAGGAATTCAAGTGGGGTGATATTTGAAGACATAAATAACAACACTTTTAATGCATCACTTTATCCCCATGTAAAATTACCTATTTTGTATAATTGTTGCAAGAATTGATACTTAATCGTTTATATTTAAGAATCGCAGTAATTATGGAGTACTTGGTGAAGATTAGCTAAAAGGCACGCATTCTAGAGCTTAAACGAAGAAATCTAAAGAATATTTTTCTGACATCTAATACGCCGTATCCATCAAGGAAGATACGGCACATTTGTGCTTGCACTTCACACGAAACCATGAAGAATAAAGTCCAATACGCCGTATTCAATGAATTTCTATACGCTATATTCATGATATAGTAATAAAATATTTTGGAAGATATCGAACGTGGTCCCTACTCCAAGAAACCCTCGATACGCCGTATTGACCTCAACCGATACGCTGTATCGACCAAATTCCAGACACTATAAATAGAAGACCTAAAAATGAGTTTTAGGTATGCTTGATCATATTTTTGATACCTTAACCACAAAAGTCGATTTTTAGAAGACAAGAAGAGCATAAGAGGTCAAGCAAAGCTACTAATTCCATAGGAAACACCTTGCAATCTTCTATAGTCTAGTCCTAGTAATCCGTTCGATTTTTTGTATCAATTGTTTAACTCGGTTAGTTTTTACCTTGGTTGAATTATTATTCCTTTATTGACACCAATGATTAACGCTAATACCCTTAGGTATTAGACATGATTATAAAGATTTAAATGTTTGGTTTGTTTATATCGATTGCTTAATTTATCGTTGATTGCTTGTTTATGTTTATCAATTCATACTTGTTTACATGCTTTTGTATACGACCTATCATTCAACTCGATCTAGTGATACCGACCAAGTTAGCTAGATGTCGGGATGGCTCTCCATATAGTGATTCTTATATCTAGAATAATAGGATCACAATTAATGCCCTATCTTTACCATTGGTTTATGTGAACAAGTTGGACTAGCAGGTGACCTAGGATAAACAAATAACGTAGTGATTCCTTTGGTAAAGAATTGGATAGTAGACTACTAGAATATAAATTTCCATTAAGCAGTAAGTGGGTAAAGTCTCCATGAGCTAGGGTTTAATAGGATCACCATTATTAATATCCTAAGATAGATTATAATCAGCAAAAATAGGATGCTTTATGCGGATGCGTTTAATTGTGACAGAATTCTATCTGTCCTAGTTTTTTTAAGGAAGAAGTTACCCCATCAAAAACATGGAATGAAATGTTGCCTCATAACACATCGTGTGCACTAAATAACAACCAATGTTTTAATTAGATTAATCATGGTTAATAAAGTTTTCTTATATTTGGCTAGAACGCTCTCCTATCTTTTGTCTAACTGCTTGCGTATGTTATTGTGTTTTAAATTGAGTTAAGTTACCACAAAACCTGGACCAGTCTCTTAGACTGAACACCCCCTCTTCCAATAGAATTAAGATTAACATATGTTTAGCACAGCTTTAACATAGAATAGAATTAACATAGTTTAAATTAACTTAGTCTAGTTAACCAAAATATTGGTAGAACTATAAATTAGCGTTCTCGCTCTTAGTGATCGACACCCTACTTACCAACAAAGCTACATCTAATTGGGTACACTGTGTTGTTCCCAAACTTGGATCTTATCCATAAGGTTATAAGGGTTAATGTATATCTTGGATAAACACAAGGTAAAATGAGAGAAACTTTGATAATGAGTTTCACCAAATGCTATGCGAATCTAACCTTTAGAGTGATCAAGAAGATAATAATGAAAGAAATGAAATAGTGAATAACCAAATAGCTTTTAATATATATTAATAGAATAAACGAGTACATCTAACAGTAGTATGTGAAAGATGTGTATATATGATGAATTGAAAATTATCTACTCTAAACCTAAGGACTTTTCCTTTATAGCACAAGGAGCCCTGTACAAGATAAGACCTAAATCGTATCTCCTAAATAAAAGAGATATACACAAGATACATCCCAAATATAACAATAACGCGTATTTAACTCAGAGTAGTCCTTATCTTCAATCAGCAGTGGAAAGTCTTCAAGCAGTGGAAACCTTGGGCAGGGTAGAGATACATTAACAGTGGGAAAAATCTCTAGCAGTGGGAACCATATAACTAGCAGTGGGAATGCCTTAGCATTTTATTCCCAACAATCCTCCCCTAAACTTGATACTTCATTTGTATGTCAAGTTTCCAGAATAAAATGATTATCTGGAGAGGATGCTTCAAACACCTTATTCCTTCTTGATCTGTTCTCTAATTAAGTTGATCATCTGAATTAAGTCATCATCAAACTCACTTACTTTACACTTATGATCACCATCTTCTAGTGTAGTCTTTGGAAGTGATACCAACATCAGTCAAAGCATGTAGATAATCATACCTTCCATTATCAAGCAGTGTACTCTACATGATTTGTACAACCTCCAACTCTTAATAGGTGCTTCAAACTGCCATAAACCATCAGTAGCAACAGGTTCAAACATGACCTTTAAAGGCCAGAATAGACATTTTTCCAGGTCACTCTTTGGTAATTCTTCCTTAAACCTATCTTTGACCAGCTTCCATAGAGTCACCATGTAATCTTTGTCAAATTCCTTAAGTATAGCCTCAAAATAAGGATATGCCTTTGGTGCCTGACCAACTCTAAAAATCTGATAAACCTCCCTTAGCTTGTCTTTGAAGATTTTCCTATCATATATTGGTGCTTTGAAAACTGAAGGAGTAATATCCACTAAGGATTCTTGTCTTGCTAACACTACCCATTGTTGAAGATTTATGATCTTATCATGATCATCACTGTCTTTTTCTTTAACATCTTTATTCCCTTCAGACTGTTGTTCTGAGCCTTCAACTGTTTTCAATCTTTTAGCTCTTTCCTTTTCTAATAGAGTGCCTGGCCTCTTGAATCTTTTACTTTCTATCTTGGAATCCATAGGCACAAAATCTTGTATGCTTTCCTAAACTAGAATGAAAGTCTCTTCAATCTGCTCAAATGTCCAAGCCCTTTAAGTCCTTTTGTCTTCATCCAGCATGACTTCCCTCAGGACTGATGTATAAAATTTCCTTATGTCAGTTTTGGATGCTAACTTACTTTGCTGTGCTTGATATTTCTTAATTTAAGCTAGATCCTTCTAATATTTGGCAAGCTCTATGATTAACTCAATCTTATCTCCAAAGACAGAACATCTTCAGCTTGTGCATATTCCTTCAAATGTTTAGCAATCACTTCATTGCTTCTGTCAAGTTCATCAATCATCATTTTGAGCTCTCCTTCAGTGTGAAGTCTGGCTATCTTAGCATCCCTTGCAGCTTGTTCTCTTCGCCTTTGATTTTCTTGAGCAAATTCTTCTTCTAGTTCTCTAGCTAGCTGTTCACTCAATTGTTCTTGAACCTTCTGTTTAGTTGGTGTTGCAGGTTCAGTCATGATTCCTTTGCCCTTGTCTTCCTTGCTAATAGATGGAATGTTGATAGGAATAGGTGATGAAGATGTCATAACAACCCCTCTTGATGCTCTTGTCCTTCGTGTATATGGTGTTACAGTAGTGGTTGTAGTGATAACAACAGCAGTGGAATCTGATTCGTAGTAAATCAACACACGTAATAATAAAATATATAATATGATGGAAAATTACCAAATTACCCTTGAGGACAAAGGTAAAAAGGAAAATCTTCACAAATATATATAATATAATATGTATATTAACCGGGAAGTATGATTCCCGGGTCGTTATTCCCCAACGATTTATGAAATTAAAATCACGTTTGTTGTTCGGACAATGGTTTGAATTGGAAATAAAGATTGATTTGATTATCTACTTCTACAAACTAAAATAAGCAAATCATAACAACTAAGCACGAAAACAAATACGGGAAATTAAACTTCAATTAAAAACGCAAAACGGGAACCTTAAACGGCAGTTAAAAACCCTAAATTTCTAAAATTAAACCTAAATTGAATTTTTCTTTTTAAATGGACTCTAATTGACTAAAAAGTAAGTTTAAAAAAAACTAGAACAAAAACGGAGTTGAAATGAGCTTTAAAACACGAAAAATGAGAACGGGAACGAATCCCGTTCTTTAAAAATCGAAATTTTGCAAATTAAACCCAACGAAAGAAAAACTAATTTTCCTATAAACTTTATGATAAAAGAAAATTTTCTAAAAAAGATTTATATTTTTTTGATTATTTTTCTATTATTTTTTTATTTTTTAAAGTTTTTAACAAAAATAAATGTTTAAAAATACTAACCTATTTATAAAAATTCTAGAAAAAATATAAAAAATAGCTTGAACTAATTTGAACCTAGGAAAAATAAGCTTGATTACACAGCTTATCGAATAAGCTAAAAACAGCTTATAGGCAAAATGGGCTAAAACGTGTATAAGTATTAAATTGTGTAAATGTTTAACGAAAAAGTCCCCAGGGCGTGTTGGTAGTGGAGTGTGTGGTGTGTGTTATAAAAGGGGTAGAGGGTGTTGAGGTCGGGGGTTCGAGTCTTGCTCACCCTCGATTTCCACCTTCCCCTTTTTTTTAAAAAAAAAACTTATAAAAGCAAAGTTTTAGAACAGCTGAAAATAAGCATTTTTAATAGAAGAATTTTTTTATGAAAAGCCCTAAATAAGCATTAAATAGCTTATTAACTGACAGAAAACTACTTAGCTTAATTTTAGAGTTTTTTTTCTAAAACTAATAATCTAAAAGACCACAATAAGCTAAGTTTATGACAAATTAAGCTACTAATAAGCTAATACTAACCTAAATAGCTAAATGAACAAGAATAAGCACAAAGTAAGCTAGAAATTCAAAATAAGCACTTATAAAAAACTTAAAACCAAACAGTCCCTACAGGGATCTTTGAGCTTAAAATTAAGCTAGCAAATGAGCTTTTTAAGAAGTAAAACTTGCTTTTTCAGATAGCTTAACTCAAAGACTATATAAAAATGCTTTTTGAAAAGACTTTGGAAAACTAAAGATTATTGAAAAAGCTTAACAAAACAGACAGTTTACTCAGCTTATGCTGAGTTTAGTTTTGGAAAATGAAAAGACAAAATGTTTATTTAAAAGCTAAAAACAGATGACAAGTTAAGCTAGATTTTGAAAACTAAATCTAAATTAATGAAATATGACCTATAAGCTACTTATAATCTGAAAATCAAAAGCTAAATGCTATTTTAACCTATTGAAAAATGAAGCTAGAAATTGGCTCTTTTTTTTGGTGATCTACTGCTGATGCACTTGACAATTTTGAACTAAAAACATAGAATGCAAATGATAACCTAAGTAAAATGTTTCTACTACATTTAAAACATCAGAATGAAACTAAATTAATTACTAAAAAGCACCTCAACACAAAACTTATTAAAAGAGCTAATGACTTAACTAATTTTAACAGCATGAATCCTAAGCTTTGAGTAAACCTTGAAAACCAAATTCAGCTTTTAAAAACTACTTGAAAATGACTTAATGTCTTAAATTAAACTAATCAAATTGAGCTAAAAGCACAAAAGGCCTTAAGGCAGTACTAACTTGCAGTTAGTACTGCTATGCCAAACACCCCTTTAAAACATTGAAATCCATTTAAGCTTATAAGAACAGATTTAATTATAAAAACTTAGATACCAGATGACAAACAGATTATAACAACCTTAATAAGCATAAAACTATAAGTAAATAAGCTAGAAATAATAAGCTACAAGTTAAGCTAATATTTTTTATTATTATAGATTTTTAGGACAAAGAAAATAACACTAAGATTTATGCTATATTACTAGAAAACAGATTATTAGAACTACTTAATAAGCATAAAAACATAACAATATTCTCAATTAAGCAACAAATAAGAAGAATATAAGCAGTTTAAGGAAAACTAAGCAAGAAAAATTAAGACAGAAAGATTAAATGAACTTACAAGAAACCTTAGCTAAAAAAAGGCAATAAAAGGCTCTAATGAGCTGTCTTCAAGCTCTAGCTTATCAATGATAAGCTAGTAAAAGTCCTTATGAGCTCTTCCATGGTTAGCTCATCTTCCAAAAAGCTCAAAATCTAATAAGCCAAGGTATTAAGCTGATTTTTAGATTTAAGTATATTAAGAGCTTATTAATAGCTTAATTTGAGCTTAAAGACTCAAAGAGCTTGATCTGAGCTTATGAGAAGCTTATGTAACATTACTAGCTTATTAGACACAGTTTAAGTAAAAGTGAGCTTTAGAAAAGTAAGATAAAATTCGAATTCTATTAATGAAAAACTGCTTACAATATTGAAAAAGGAAATTACATCAAACAAACATTAATCTAAAACATTTTAACTGAAAATTACAAAAGCTAATTTTAATAAGCTAATTTATATCCTCCTCCTCGATCCCCTTTCTTGTGAGTGATTGCTTGTATTTATACTGCCTGGGGAAGCTTTTAGGTCCTGGAGGCTGTTACACGCCCCTTGTCATCTTATCCCTTGATTCTTGCTAATCATTGGATGCCTTGTTACCACCGTTGGATCAAAAATGTGATCACACGGGTTGCCTGCGTGGCAATCCGTGATTTGACCCTCTTGTGCTTCTTTTGTATGTTTTTTAGTACAAAAATCTAGCCCTTGGTGTGTTTTCTCACAATCCACGTAGCATTCCCTTTGTGGGGATTGACCAATAAGAGCGTTTGGTGATGTATAACTCTGCCATGTCAGTCTTTATCACTTGAATTGTCTCTCCACGTGGTCAATTTGCATTTGCCCTTTGTTTTAAGCTTGAGGTAAATCGAAGAAGACGGTGAATAGTGGTAATAAATTTTCGCGCGTAATTTTCTTTATAATAAAGGTGTTGACTTTTTTCTTTTTTAAACCTGGGGTTTTTTAATGTTTGACTTCGGCTATATAAAGTGAATTGGCTAGGGTAAGTATCGCGGCTCGAGCTTGATTGTTTTATAAAAAGGTTAACGGGTGTTAACCCTTTTATAATAAAAAGATTAACATAACCGTATAGGTTTAGGGATTATTTTTTTACAATTTCTGGTTTAACTTAGGGAACTGTGTGGGGAAATTTGGGTTTTGTCTTTTTGTGTGTTGACTTTGGTTGACCAAGGGTTGACTTTTCTTGACCTTTGATAGCATTCTCCTGGCTTTTGCACACTCAATTCCGTTTCCGTGTTCGTGATTGTCCAGTTTTGACCGTTTTCTTGAGATTTTTGCAATATCCGTACCTACACAATCACAAAGACAAAACAAGCAATATTCAAGCATTTAAAGCACAATTTTGTCTTTTTAGGGCCATTTTTTTATATAAAACGGATATGTGTTTTCACACATATCAAAATTCCCCAAACTAAGTGATTGCGTGTCCTCATGCAATATTATATGCTCTATAACCAAATACCTCAAAACTTCCCAAACTAAATCTTTGAAAAGTAGCAAAGATTTTTATGGGGAGAGTTAAGAAATCACAAGTTATAAAACACCCCATTTTCCCATTTTTATAAAACTTTTTCATTTTTTTTAACTAGGGATATTTTGACTTTCATTATTTTCATAACCATTAGGGATCATAGAACAAGATGCATTTCGATCCGAGAATGCCCCAAAAAGGATAAATTCATCGTCCCCGATTTTTCACTTATCCAAACCAAGCTTAAAACGAAATCACAGCTAAATATAAGTAAAGATGCTAACACTACTCATATTTGCAACTTGTGAACTTTTTACTCCCGACATTTATTATATCTTAAGTGAGTGTGCTTATTTTGAATTTCACAAACAACCTATGGATTCAACTTTTTGCAACATACTAGACTTCACTTCCACCTAAGAATAATGAGATTTGAAAGGCGAGATCATCCTATGTGCGACTTTCGTCCTCGGCACCATCCCAAACCTTGCGCTAAGTGACAAGGCTTTTGACACCCCATAGACACTAGTATCCGGGATCCAACGGACCTTAGGGTTAACAAAAACTCTCCACGTAATCCCGAATATACATAGCTTATAAAATAGAATAGTCAAAGTTTAAAAGCATTTTTGAATTTAACAAAAAGAAATCTATTTATTGATTCACACTTAATATTAAACATTTATGCAATTGTAACCCTCGACTTTTTAGAAGGCTGCAACATCGGTTGTGAGTCGGCAAGATGCAGCAAACTTTTATCAGCCTCGGATTTTTATTCTTACTATGGGCTTTCTTTAGAAGACTACCACATCGGTTGTGAGCCGGCAAGAGGTAGTAAACTTTTATCAACCCACAACTTTTATTATTATATTTTTTATCATTTTATCATTTTTTTTATTCATCATATATTTTTTTTTGGTTTATATAGGAAGATTTCTTTTTGAAAAATTCAAGTATAAATTTGAACTAAGACTAAAATTTTTACTATATATTACATAAAAAATTGTTGATTTAAGTTTAATCTCCAAAAACAGCACGTATATTAATCCGGTTAAGAGCTTATGGGAGAAAAAGCAACAAGTTACATACATGAGCTCTTAAGATTTCCAAATAATCCTTGTTTAGCATCCTACTCATACTTAACTCTATCATTTTTCGTTCTTCGTGAATTTTGCGAACGCTTAGCCTAAAAGTTAAGGAACAAGCTAGAGCTCAACACGCTCGATCGGGTCAAAATTTACTCTTATTCTACCCAGCAAGAAAGTCAAAATTGTGACAAAAACACTTATTTTATTTTTGAAAATTTTTAAATTTTTTCATATTTTTTAAGATTTTGGTGGGAAAAATGGGGTACGTGAGAACAACGGCAAAGGTAGGTAAGATCATATCGAAGATATACTACCCCATACTAAAATCAAACATTGTCCTCAATGTTTCCTAGCCTAAGACTTACTAGAACTCAAAAAGGTCTAATGCATAACTTAAGCATGAAGAAAGTATCACAAAAATCTTTAGCCGTTTATCAAGTGTGCTATAAGATAAATGTTAGTCGATAATAATCTTTAGGATATCGGATTTCCCCAAACTAATGGAAAGCAAAGGCTAGGAAGCTCGAGTGAACCGGGACAAAACACCGAACACGAGAGTCTTTAGAAAATTTAGGATCAATCCTGCAAACAATCATAAGTACAAACAACAAACATAAAGATCGGAAGAGTACAAGCCTCCTCACATCACAATAGAAAATAGAAAATGGATAAGCATGGGGTGCCTCCCACGAAGCGCTTTGTTTTTGGTAACCGAGTCACATAGCTTGACTCGATCCCTGAATTCATTCGTCCTTAGGGAAAGTCTGGAGATCCGGGACAACCATGGTTGGTGTGTCCCCACCGAAGTAGTGCTTAAGTCGGTGGCAGTTCACTTTGATGTTTGATCCGTCGGTATGAGATAATTTTGCAGTGCCATATGGAAAAACTTCGGTAATAGTGAAAGGGCCGGACCATCGGGTTTTAAGCTTTCTCGAGAATATCTTTAGACGAGAGTTGAAAAGCAAGACTTGATCACCAACATTGAAAATGCGGTTTTTGATCTTTGAGTCGTGAAGCTTCTTTGTCCTTTCCTTATAAATCAAACAATTCTCGTATGCTTGATCACGAAGCTCATTAAGTTCATTAAGTTGCAGCTATTACGGTGGATCGCCCCCACTGGTTTAAAAGATCGAATTAGCATGTTTTGAATGCCCAAGTAACTCTCTATGCTCTAATTCGATAGGTAGATGACACGGCTTTCCATACACGAGCTTGTAAGGGGTGCAACCAATTGGTGTCTTATAAGCGGTACGGAATGCCCATAGAGCATCATCAAGCCTATCGGACCATGAGGCAACGGTTTTTCTCTTCCAACCGACCTTTCTAAAATACGTTATTAACCCCACGATTCACACCTCACTTACCACTTCATTGAGGGTGTAAGCGGTAGCAAGACGATGAGTGACCCCATACTTAGACATTACTTTAGCAAATTTGTCATTATAGAAATGGGTCCCACGATCGCTTATAATAGCTCTCGGTGTACCGAATCGGGCAAAAAGAGATTTCAAAAACTTAACTACAACTCTAGCATCGTTAGTGGGGAGCGCCTTGGCTTCAACCCATTTGGATAGGTAATCAACGGCTACGAGTATGTACTTATTTCCTCTAGATGATGGAAATGGTCCCATGAAGTCTATGCCCTAGACATCAAAGATTTCACACACTTGGATGGAATTTTGTGGCATCTCATCACGTTGTGAAATTTTTCCCTGACGCTGGCATGAGTCACAGTTTTTGACTAACTCATGGGCATCTTTGTAGATTGTGGGCCAATAAAATCCTGAGTCAAAAACCTTTTTGGCGGTGTAGTTGGCACCGTAATGTCCCCCGGTGGGTCCACTATGGCAAGCTGTGAGGATGTCGACAGCTTCTTGGCCTGAAACACATCGCCGGATCACTTGATCCGCACAGGTTTTGAATAGAAAAGGGTCGTCCCAAAAATAGTGTTTGACATCTTTGAAAAATTTGTTTTTCTGCTGAGTTGACATTCCTTTGACAATGAAATTCCCCGCGTGGTAATTTGCATAATCGGCAAACCACAGGGTACTTGGGTCACCACGAGAAGTCACCATATTAAGTGTTTCGAGAGGAAAATTTTCGTTAATTTCCTTTGGATCGAAAACATTTTCATACGGGTTTTCTAATCGGGACAAATGATCGGCTGCTTAGTTCTCAGCTCCCTTCATATCAATTACTTTAAAATAGAATTCATGAAGGAGTAGAACCCATCTTAGCAATCTTGCTTTGGCATCTTTCTTAGCAAATAGGTACTTAAGGGCGGAATGGTCCGTATACACTATGCTTTTATTCATGATGAGGTATGACCAGAATTTTTCAAAAGCGTACACCACAGCCAACATTTCCTTTTCTGTTGTGGTGTAGTTCGATTCCGCCTCGGTCATCATTTTGCTTGCATAATGTATCGGCCTAAAGTGCTTCTCAATTCGTTGCCCCAGAACCGCACCTATGGCATAGTCGCTAGCATCGCACATAAGCTCAAAGGGTTGGTCCCAGTTAGGAGCAATTAGAATTGGAGCTTCGGTTAATTTCTTCTTTAAGGTCTGAAAAGCTTGAATGCATTCCTCTGAGAAAATAAAAGGAGTGTTTTTCTCAAGGAGATGTGTCATTGGTCGAGAAATCTTTGAAAAGTCCTTGATAAATCTACGGTAAAAACCTGCATGTCCGAGAAAACTCCTAATACCCTTGACGGTAGTTGGGTGAGGTAACTTAGCAATGACATCTATTTTGGCTTTGTCGACTTCTATTCCTTTCTTTGAAATTTTGTGTCCAAGTACGATGCCTTCTTTCACCATAAAATGGCTTTTTTCCCAATTTAGAGCCAAGTTAGTGTCTTCACACCGTTTAAGCATCTTTTCTAAATTGGAAAGGCACCTAGAAAAAGAATTTCTGAAAACTGAAAAGTCATCCATGAAAACTTCCATTGTCTTTTCAATCATATCATGGAAAATAGCCATCATACACCTCTGGAACGTGCCTGGTGCATTGCATAAGCCAAAAGGCATGCAACGATAAGCAAACGTTCCATATGGGTAGGTGAATGTGGTCTTTTCCTGATCTTTCGGATCGATTGGTATTTGAAAATAACCCGAGAAACCATCAAGGAAACAATAGTATTCATTTCCTGCGAGTCTCTCAAGCATTTGATCCATAAACGGCAAAGGGAAATGGTCTTTCCGGGTGGCTTCGTTCAACTTGCGATAATCAATACAAACTCTCCATCCCGTTACAAGTCTAGTCGGTACTAACTCATTTTCATCATTGGTCACTACGGTCATTCCTCCTTTCTTTGGCACACAGTGCACTAGGCTCACCCAAGGACTATCCGAGATTGGGTAAATCAATCCAGCGTCAAGAAGTTTTTCAACCTCTTTCTTAATGACATCATGGATCTTTGGATTAACTCTTCTCTGATGTTGGACCGCTGGTTCATAGTCGTCTTCCATTAGAATTTTATGAGAACAAAATTCCGGGTTAATACCCTTAATGTCGGAAAGTTTCCAAGCAATTGCTTGCTTTCGTGACTTTAGAACCTTTATGAGAGCGGTCTTTTCATCGACACTCAAATATTTGGCAATTATGACCGGCAACTTGTTGTTGTCTTCAAAAAATGCATATTCGATATGAGGCGGTAAGTCCTTCAGTTCAACCTCAGGAGGTTCATCAATTGAAGATTTGGCAATTTTGGCTTCACAAATTTTAAGTTACTTTCTGATTTCTGGCAAATAATTTCCTTGGTTCGGAGGTGGTGAAGGATCACTGTTAAGGAGTGCTTCAAAAATAAGAATGTCCCCCTCTGGGTCATAATAGGATTCATCAACTTCCGGTGAAGTTGGATCATCGGCTAGAGCAAGAAAAGCATCAGTTTCGTCTAAAAGTAGAAAATCACTATCCCCGAAAAGAGTGAGAGTCAGAGAAGAATTTGAAACTATCAGATCATAATAGGGAGTGGGATTGCCACTAGCGATCACGTCTAAAAATCCTAGAACTTCCTGAGAATAATCCTCACAAGCTAATTCAACAACATCGATTCGATTTGCCGTCATATCATTATAATTAACCGAGTATCTCGAAGTTTGATCAAGATTATAAGTAATGGCCTCATTTCCTACTCGAAGGGTTAATTCACCTTCGTACACGTTTATCAAAGCATGACTGGTCTTAAGAAAACACCTCCCGAGAATTAGAGGTACTCGAGGGTCTGGTTCAAAATCTACGACCACGAAGTCGGCTGGAAACTGGAATACACCAACTTTAACGTTGACATCTTTAGCAATACCAATTGGTCGTGAGATCGAACAGTCTGCTAGTTCTAGTGTCATGCATGCTGGAGTAAGGTCTGGAAGGTTAAGCTTTTTCCACACGGAAAATGGCATGAGATTTATGCTAGCGCCAAGATCAGCCAAGGCTAAGCACTCATCCATTCTGGGAAATTTACACGGAATAAGGAATCTGCCGGGGTCACCAAGTCTTTCGGGTAACTTGTTAAGTATGAATGCCGAGCAATGTTCGTTCAAAGGGGTCCTAGCCATCTCACTAAGCTTTTCTTTATTTCCAATTAAGGCTTTAAGAGTTGAAGCAAACTTGGGCATTAGAGTCAAAGCATCCATGAAACTAATTTCGAAACTCATATCTTTAAAGATTTCGTAGAATTTCTCAATTTGTTCGTTAGCGTTTTCACGGCGCTTATCATCATTTCGCCTTGAAGGATAAGGAATTGACGATTTTGGGTTAGGCATCGGTGCACTAACGGGAGCATCAACTAGCTCGAAAACCAGATTTTGGTTTTCAACTGGGACAACCAGAGGTTGGACGTCTTCGGTAATTCCGTTATTAGTAGGATAAACCGTGTCCTTTGTCACCTCGGTTCTACGTTCTACTACTTTAGGAGAAGAAGTAGGAATCGTAGGTCCTTGATAAACAACCCCTCTTCGGGTAGTAATACCCTTCAAGTCTTCCTTCGGGTTAGTAACGGTGTTACTTGGAAGAGAACCTGAACTCGAAGTCGAAGCGGTATTAGAATTTACGAACTTAGAAAGCATTTTTGTTAAATTTGTCATTTGGTTTTGTAAACCTTAGCCTTGATTTTGCATATTCCTTAATACTGCATCATTAGCCTTGACATAATTCTCAAAATCGGTTTTCGAAACACCTTGCATTTGCGGAGCGGGAGCTTGATAAGGGTAAGCTTGGTAAACCGATGGTTGACTAGTAGGAGGTTGATAAATTTGTCCTTGGTAGAAGTTATTTCCACGGTTTTGATTGAAATTGGTTCCCCGATTTTGGTTGAAATTATTTCCTTGATTCTGATTGAAACTGTTTTGATTGTTTTGAATCAGAGGAAAACCAGGAGGTCGGATTTGGTTCGCAACCATCGGAGGTCTAGAATTGGTATTTCCTTGATTGAAATTAGCTGCAGCAGCTTGTGAAACGTACTCTTGAATGTTGTCTCGATAAACATTGCCATCGGTGGCTGGACAATTTCTATAAGAATGAGCACCTCCACAAGTTACACAACTCTGCTCGACCGCTTTTACGGGCACGGGAGCTTGGGCTTTTTGCTTGTCGATAAGCATAGTCTTCATCATATTCTTTAGTTCAGAAACTTCGATTGTAAGAGCAACAACATCGGGTAAAATTCCGGGGGTAGATAAGCTCGAACTCACTTTGGCAACGACTGCCTTGTTTCGTGAATTATGAACCTTGGATTTACTCTCGATAATTTTCAAGCATTTACGAGGCATCTTATCCAAAAAGTTTCCACCCGCATCAGAATTCAACGAATCTTGATCATTAGCATTTAAAGCATTGTAAAACGTATCTAATTGATGTAGTTCTGAAAATCCGTGATGTGGGCATGCTCGAAGAAGATCATTAAATCGATCCCAAGCCTCGTAAAATGATTCGTCAAATCTTTGTTGAAATCTCGTGATTTCGTTTCGAAGATTTGTCGTTTTTGAAGGAGGAAAGAATTGATTAATGAATTTTGAATCAAGATCATCCCATGTCAAAATTGATCGAGGAGGTTCTTTCTCTAGCCAAATCCGGGCTGAACCTTTGAGAGAAAATGGGAAAAGCCTAAGCTTAATTGACGTGCTCGGGACGTCCGAGAATCTCATCGTTGAGGTAATCTTGTTGAAATAATGGATGTGAGCATGTTGATCCTCTTTATCATGTCCGAAAAACTGCTTGTTTTGAACAAGATTGATCAAACCATGATTTAACTCAAAATTAGCATTGATTTCGGGAATTACGATTGCATCCTCGTACCCCTCGGTGGGTGCTTGGAGCAATTCCTCCATAGTCCGGTTATCGGCCATTGGAACTAGGGGAGGATTATCAAAAGGTTCTTCTAAATTAAACGATTCTACAATAGCCGGTGGGGCTTGTTGTTGACGGATAACGAGAAGACAACTTAAACCAAATAATCAAATTTACTTCACGGTAGCTCTTAAAATTTTTACTTTTTAAGGTGAGCCGTTCCTCGTAAATGACACAAATGGTAAGTTTTTAAATCTTTGATTCGAGTTGGGAACTTACTAATGGATAATACCTCAATTGAAGGTATTATTTGTTGGTGTTCTTTTACCAACTTTGTTTATTTTTTTATTTTTTTATGGACAATTTTTTTTATTTTTTTATATGATAATTATACTAAAAGAATTTTTTTTTTACTTTTTATATATATATAATTTTTTATTTTTGATTTTTTAACAAAAACAAAACTTTCAAGAACGAAAGGGTCTTCAAATCACGATCAACAAACTTCAAACGAGAGAATCTTAATCACAAATCCCCGGCAGCGGCGCCAAAAATTGATTCGTAGTAAACCAACACACGTAATAATAAAATATATAATATGATGGAAAATTACCAAATTACCCTTGAGGACAAAGGTAAAAAGGAAAATCTTCACAAATATATATAATATAATACGTATATTAACCGGGAAGTATGATTCCCGGGTACGTTATACCCAAACGATTGTGAAATTGGAAATACAACTTTGTTGTTCGGACAATGAATTGATTGGGAAAACAAAGATTGCTTGATTATCTTACTTCTACGATTTTAAAATAGCAATGATAACAAATTTAAGCTCGAAAACAAATAACGGGGAAAATCAAACTTTAATAAAAAACGCAAAACGTGAACCTAAACGATGGTCAAAAACCTAAATTTTTCTATAATTAAACCTAAATTAAATTTACTTTGTAAATGACTGCTATTGACTAAAAAGTTAGTTTAAGAAACTAAGAACATAAACGGAGTTGAAATGGCTTTAAAACCGAAAAATGAGAACAGGGAACGGAATCCCGTTCTTTTAATAATTGATATTTTGTAAATTTAACCCTACGAGGCAAAACTAATATTCCTAGAAACTTTACGATAAAAAGAAATTGTCTAAAAAAGTTTATATTTTTTTGATTATTTTTCAATTTTTTTTTTTTTTATGATTTTTTAAAGTTTTTATGAAAATTAATTGTTAAAATACTAAAAACTATCACTATAAAATTCTAGAAAAAAATACAAAAAATAGCTTATACTAATTAGAACCTAGAAAAAATAAGCTTGATGTCACAGCTTAATGAATAAGCCACGAAATAAGCTTAAACAACTTATAAGCTAAAATGGGCTAAATGTGTATAAGAATTAAATTTTGCAAACCAATAATGAAAAAGACCACAGGGCGTGTTGGTAGTGGAGTGTGTGTTATGTTGTTTATAAAAGGGGTTGAGGGTGTTGAGGTCGGGGGTTCGAGTCTTGCTCACCCCCGATTTCCACCTTCCCCCTTTTTTTATTTTTGAAAACTTATAAAAGCAAAGTTGTACAAAAGCTAAAAATAAGCACTTTTAATAAAAGAAACTTTTTATGAAAAGCCCTAAATAAGCTGTTAAACAGCTTATAACTTGACAAAAACACTTAACTTTATTCTTTTTGAGTTTTTCTTAAACTAAATAAGCTAGAAGACTTAATAAGCTAAAGTTAGGACTAATTAAGCTATAATATGCTAAACCTAAGCTAATGAACTAAACAAGACTAAAAATAAGCAAGAAATAAGCTAAAAGACTAAATAAGCTATTTTATTAAAACTAATAGCCAAACAAGCCCTATAGAGACATTTGAGCTTATTTTTAAGCACTAAAATGGATCCTTAGGCCAAGGAGCTTTTTACCTACTTAAAGCACAACTATTAAGCTACTTAGAATTGCAAACCAACTCCATTTTGAAAATACAAATAAGCAGGAAAATAGCCACTTATGAAACAGCTATTAGCAATGACTTGGTCACTTTTGGCTTAACTAAAAAGAACTAGAATAAGCTTGCAATGACTTAATAAGCTAAGAACTACTTTAAATATCTAATAAGCTATTTAAGAACAATTTAAGAAAAAAGGTTTAGAAAAACAAGTCTATATTACTCAAATAAGCACTGACAAAAAACCTGGACCTCTAACAGTCCCTAAAGGGTTATTTGAGCTTATTTTTCAATAAAGCTCTTGGATCCTTGTTGTGGAAATGGCGTATGCAAGCGTATTCTATAACTAAAAGCTTTCCTAAAAAATGCCTTCTGAAATGATTTTGAAACAATTTAGACTTAATGTAAAAAGCACTATAAAAAGATTAACTTAAAATCATGTTGAGTTTTTATTTTGAAAAATGAAAAGACAAATCCAATTGCTGCATAAACAGATTATCAAAAGAGGCTTATTTGAAAGAGTAAAAAAAAAGGATTAGTTCTAATGATTATGACCCTAGGCACCTACTTGTGCTATGAAATATCAAACCTAAAAGTACAATTACCATCTGAAATTTAAGGCTAAGAAATTAGATCTTTGTTATTTTATTATTCTGATGCTGTTGGCATGCTTATGACCAAATACTTAAATCCTATAAAATGCAGGACCTTAAAAGACTAAATGCAAAACTAAATAAAACACCTAAATCATCTCAATTATAAAACTAGATTTAGTTAAATTCTGCTTGTAATAGAATTGGCAGAATTTCACAGGTTTAATATAGCAATAAGAAAACTTATGAAAACTTAATTATTCCTAATCAAACTTATAAATCCTGCACTTATAACCTAGTTTTGGAAATTCAAATGTAACTAAAGGATAAAAGAACCACAAACAGTATTAACTTGTAGTTAAATTCTGCTTGTCCCAAACACCTTTATTGCACTTATATCCTTTTTCTAGTTATGAATGTAAGATTTATTGAGCAAAAGTTCAAATACCAGATAACAATTTGCTTTTAAACACCTTTAATAAGCATAAATCTATAAGCAAATAAGCTAGAAACAATAAGCTACAAGTTAAGCTAATATTTTTAGTTTTTGACAGTTTTATGTATTTAAACTAAGAAATCTAAGATCTAAGCTATAAAACTTAAAAAAAGATATTGAAATATATTTAATAAGCACAAATAGACAGAATTAAGCACAAATAAGCTAGACTATAAGCAGTTTAAGCAAAATTAAGCTAGGAAAATTAAGACAGAAAGAGTAAATGAACTTACAAGGAACCTTTGCTAAACAAAGGTATCAAAGGCTCTAATGAGCTATCTACAAGCTCTGACTTATTAAGAATAAGCCATTAAAAGTACTTATGAGCTCTTTCATGGTAAGCTCATCTTCTAAAAAGGCTCAAAATCAATAAGCAAGGTTATTTAGCTGATTTTAAGAATTTACGTTTAATTACGAGGATTATTAATAGCTCCCATTTGAGCTTGAGGGTCTCAAAGAGCTTAAGAGGAGCTTATGTAACATTAAAAGCTTATTAAACAAAGTTTTAAGTGAATTTAAGAAAAGCAAATACGAATTCCATTAATGAAAAAGTTGAGTACAATTCTAAAAAAGGATATTACCATTCCAAGCCTAACTTTAAGCTAACATTTTAAATGAAAGAAATTACAAACTAATTTTTTAAAGCTAATTTATAAGCACTCCTAGATTGACCACATGTGTGTGAGGCTTTGCTTCTATTTTATAGTTGGGGAGAAGCTTCTAGGCCCTATGTCAGGTAGACGCTCCAATCAATCTCCCCTTCCTTCTTCTCAAACATTGGATGCTCTCTCCATCGTTGGATTAGATTTTGATCACACGGATTGCCAACGTGGCAATCCGTGTGTCAGAGGCCTTTGTGCTTCTTTTCCATACGTTTTAGATCAAATCCCTATTGATAGGTGTGTTTTCTCCTTTGCCCGCGTGTCTTTCCCTTTTGGGTTTCCACCAATGTGAGCGTTTGGTGATGTATAACTCTGCCAAGGTGTACCTTATCACTTGAATTGTTGAGCCACGTACTTAATTTGCATTTTCCCTTTTATTTTGACTCGGGGTAAAACTAAAAGTGACGATGAATAGTAAAACTGAATTTCCCGCGTGATTTATTTATAAACAAGGGTGCGTTTGACTTTGGTTTTTACCCGGGGTTTGACTTTGGGCTTATAAAGGGATTTGGGCCGGGTGTATTGGATAACGGGAAATGGGCCATGGTTTGTTTTGGTGTTGTTATAAGGGTTAACGGGTGTTAACTCTTATAATAAAAAGAGTTAACACCGTTAGGGTTTAGGGACTATTTTTGCAATTTGGTTTTCTTTGAGGGACTGATTTAGGGAAATTTGGGTCTTGTCTTTTTGTGGGTTGACTTTGGTTGACTTTTGACTTTTGTAGACCTTTGATAGCATTCTCTCGGCTTTTGCACACTCAATTCCGTTCCCGTGTCCGTGTTTGTCCGGTTTTGACCGTTTTCTTGCGATTTTTGCATTATCCGTACCTACACAATCACAAAGACAAAACAAGCAATATTCAAGCATTTAAAGCACAATTTTGTCTTTTTAGGGCTATTTTTGATATAAAAAGGATATGTGTTTTCACACATATCAAATACACATACGAAAAGAGCCATCTTTCTTCTTAACAAACAACACATGTGCTCCCCACGGAAAATGACTAGGTCATATGAAACCCTTGTCTTGCAACTCTCGAAGTTGTTCAGACAATTTTTGTATTTCCGAGAGTACTAGACAATATGGAGACTTCACGACTTGCGTCGCTCCATGAACCAAATCTATACATAACTCAACTTTTTGTCGTGGTGGTCATCGACAAATCTTCCGGAAATGCATCAATAAAATCTCGTATAACCGAAATATCACTCAATTTCGGTTCATCTACCTTTGTGTTCATTAAGGTTTTCACGACTCCTTGAGTACGTTCCAATGAACCCGAAGTATTCATCACCTTCCAAGGGATTAAACCACCATCTCAAGACATTTACTATCACAAACTTCTCTTGGACGACCCAGTCGTTCCCTCAGTCACATCAAAGCTTCATGACTCAATGATTCTATGAACTCTATAGGGTTCAAACAAATCGAATAGGATAAAACGAATATCGAGTCAAAGGTAGAATGCATATAGGAGATTACAACATATGCAATTAGCGTAGATCAAATGACTCTAAGACGTCATTTGAAAGATAGGATACGTATATGCACGTGTGAAGCGAAAACAAAAATAAAAATCAACGTAGGCGTACACGACAAAAGACACATAAAAAAAATTAATACGAAAGTTGGAAAATTCTTATACCAATTATTCGACTTTACTCGAAGACCAAATTAACTAGTGTTTTTATAAAATCAATTTAAATTAAGAAAGCACTTTAAGTATTAAAGATCATTTAATAATATGAAAATTGTCTTAAATGTAATTTTTAAAAACAAAATTCATTTAGTTGTCATAAAAAATCTAGAGATGGTTATCTATTGTGATGTTATCGTACCTTACCACTATGAAATCACTTTAAACCTACTCTTTAATAAAAAATAAAATTTTATTTAACCACTCAACAATTTTCATAATCCTTTTGCATTAAACATAATTCCTATTTACAAACGATCATTTTAAACACAGTTTTTCACAAACACCAAACACACATACTTCAAAACGGCTTTTTAATTAGGACATCAATTATAAAATATGTTACTCAAACAGAGGACACTATAATACCAAAAGGGATCGTAAAACACCGTACATGCCCTAACACAATTATATTGTTTGATAACAAAAGAAAATATCAGGAACCATATACTTAGAATAAAATCAGACAAACTCGTACAAGAATAAACTCATGCAAGGACGTTAGTACCCAAAGAATTCATAATGTTTATCCAAAATAACGATCAACAGAGCAAACCTAAAAGCATCGATACTAACACGTCGCCAACGGGTTACGAAAACCAAGGGATATACAAAGAAAGAAGTAATCATCTACACTAATATGTTAGGAATAATTAGTGCAAAAAAACGTTTGATACTCATACGAGAAATCAATGCAACGAAAGAACTAACGAAACGCGCTATTCCGGGAAAGAGCAGATACGAACAAACATTCGAGTAACGAGCAACCACAATAATAATAATAATAATAATAATAATACTAGGTATCCACAAATACTAGATAGAAGAGAAACTTACTATCTATACAACTCAACTCAACATATCCTCCAATTAGGGTGAGAGAAAAATTTCCATACCACCATCTTTATCATGAATATACATATCAAAAAGGAAAACATATTACACTACCTCCTTATAACCTAATAACATAAATAATGCAATCATGGTCAATGTCTAGTGTGTGATGCCTTTATAATTATGTTAGCCCCATAATTATAAGTGGCCTACTTTCATCGTCGTATTACTCCCAAGATTACCTTTTCAATTTTTATTCACATCATGTAGCACATATACCACATTGACATCTTAAAGCACTATAACTTATCACCTAAAGGATGCTCCATCAATGGACTACTTACTTATAAATAATAAAATCGAACGGCATAAGGTACGAAATCTCGCGACAAACTCCCAAAAATACGATAATATCCCGAAAGAAATAATCAATAACAACATGACAAGGTAAAGGACGGGATAAAATTATGGTGGGCCTCGCTTGGGTTTGACTTTGCCTACACAAGAATCTCCTGTATCGCGGGTCCAACCTATACGCGCTTTCGATCATACGATCAATATTGCCTATCTCATTCGGTTCATAGCGCGCTCCTCTTATGGATCCTTATATACGATTAAGCCAGTTAAGAAATTGGTTCCCAAATCGAGCTTCTTTCGGGGGGGAAAAACATAGCTAATATACGAAGAATAAAGTTAATTCATTTATTATAGAAAGTGTAGACAAAGTAACTCAATGACAACTTAGCAAATTACATGATATATAAGCTTTGCAAAAAATAGAGGGGAAGCATGCGTATTGCATTAAAAATAATTAAGCCACTTATTGCATCGTACTTGAAAGTAACCCTAGGTTTTTGTCTAGGCTCTAACACTACATCTATTATATCCTTAGGCTCTTGATGTTCCTAAAAAAATCTGTCACACCCCGCCTAGGCTAAAACACGAGGCGTTTCTTTCTTATAGGTATCATCACAATCTCAAATGGTGTCTACTATAGAGAAATCTAAATGAAAGAAATAATCAAATGGACACTATGTGTCATGACAATACCCAACACAAGATAAAGGAGTCTTGCATTACTAAGTAAGTCCCACACGAAACAAAAATAATCCAATATAACTCCAACAATCTCTAACAAATAAGTATCAAGCTCGAGCAGCAAAACAATTGTCATAATGAAAAAGACTAGAACAAGACAACTCCACAAAGCAATGCCTAGGGTCTCTCTAGCCACTCTTCCTAACATCCTTTTTACATCAGATACTCACCTGAAATGATGCTTAAAAATGTCCATAAAGTTTTGATGAGGTTCTTTAGGTTTAAGACTGATAATAAAAATCAAACTGCACATTACTCGTGATAATAAAGAAAACTATCTGCAGGACAATAAATGACCTATCATACAGGATAGCATGCATAAGCAATCCAATACAATCTAATCCAATACAATCCACTTACACGATTTCCCAGTAACGATTTATAAGACTTCTCAATCGTACCAAGGTCCTTGTGGTTACCCCTTTAGCCCCGGCCGTGGATACTCTCAAAGTAACCATCCTGCCAGCTAGGCCACAGTACCTTCCACTAAACAGGCCATGGATACCCGTAGGTGATCCCCCCTGACTTAGTTCATAATTCTCAATATCACATCTTTAAACTGTAGCTCTACAACATACAATAGATCACGTATAGTCCATGCATCTTTGAAACACATTATCAACAGTAATCAAAAATTTCCAAAAACACTTTGCATTATTTTCTCCTAATAAATTCAGTAAGAAAGTCGGGGCTATGAAACTCACCTTGTAGCATCAAGCAGCGTCCAAAACAATATTCCCATATGCTACACAATTCAAACACCAAATGTGTTACACGGACAAGCAAAAGCTCAGTCCTTGGAACACTCATTGATGGATGTATAGGGTTTAATTAACAAATTCCCCCCCCATGGGTCACCCCGACACCATGCCCAAAACATTAACCAATTATTAACTCCTTCACTAGTTACTTATAATTAACTCTAAATTATTAGAAATTTTATCATGACTATTACGTTATCTCCAAACATTACTTAATGACTCATCATAATTCATACCAAAAAAATCATCCATGATCATTTATGAGTATATTAAACTACCTTTGGATTTCGAAAGCCATTGACATGTATAAGTACTCCTAAGAAAATCAAACTTCAAAACAGTCCCAATTCGGATCTGATTGCATACTAAAACGTTTGGACTTATTAACCATACTTAGACAAAAAATCAGAAGGTATCCTTCTGGGGTTTCTCCATATACATATGGAACTTAACTACTGTAGAAGGGCTAAGCTCAATTTGAATTTTAAGTTAGGGTTTTACCCTCACAAACATGACCTAAATCTGACGATTTACTGTTTTGACAACTTTTATGATAAACATATTTGAAGACTTTCCGATCCCTTAAAAACTTTCGGAGGCCGGATTATTGGAAAGTTAATTTAATGAAAACTACTGTTTAGGATTCCAGAAACATAAAAAACTTTTACCATCTGAGATAATCAGCTCGTAAACACAGCCCTAAATTCTGCTTATCCTAAATCAAGATTTTATCGCAAATCTAACCTAACCAATTGCATGATCATGACCCAAATCAATCCTTAATCATTCTAACATCATTAAATATCATTAATATTCTGTATTATATGTGAACCCTAGATCCATCATAAATGATGTTACATGAATTAAAAGAATAAACAAGGAAGAAGAACATATCTAACGATCTTTCTTTAATTAACACGATCTAACACCTAGATTTCTTGATCAAAATTTTTGTCTTCCTTAGGGTTTTGGGGACTCAAGTTCATGGAAACAAGAAGAAGAGAAAAGAGATGGGCCAAAGTTTATTATATAACTATTTCTTTGAAGTCCTAGCCCAACTCAAATAAGTCTAAAAAATATTTTTTTTCTTTAAACCCTAAATCGGACGCACCCTTAATAATATATATATATACTTAAATTATTAATTAACTAATTTACTTTATTACCTTAAGTTTTTATAAAAACCTAAGGTAATTTGATTAAACCTTTTTACTTAAACGCTACTTACTAACCTTTCTAAAAATAACTTTTCTATGTCACCGCAAACCACTTTCTATTTTTAGAAAGTTTGCCACAAACTTCTATATTTCACTCACTTATTTCATTTCTAAAATGCCACAATTCTCATAAACGCTTTACACTAAATAAATCCCAACTTTTGTCGTTGCATAAACTACATGCATTCGTCATTCCTTTCCTTTATCCTATACGTGAACAAATGGTATACTCATATAATCCAACACAAACATACTGTATAAATGAGATGCCCATTACACATCAAAATATATCATGCACATAACTTAACTCACTTAGCACAAATTACATCACCATAGCCACACAATTAAAACACATTAAAATGAACGCTTGGCCATTTTCTAATGTATTAATATCATGCACAAATCTCGGTTGTCTCAGATAGCAAAGATCTTCCAATAGAACATGACAATTTATGTCTACTATATCAACAAAAAAATAAAAAAAAACATGTCTTTGGTTTTCACCATGGCAAATCAAAAAGGACCTCGCATTGCTCGGTTACTCTTACCTCTCCAACGGCTTTAATCCAACCAATCTTGTATGGTTTTGGATGTTTCTTTGGTGTCAACTTGAGACGAGTCACAATGTCTCGTGAGATGATATTCTCACTACTTCCCCCGTCAACGATAACGTTGAACACTTCTTGGTTAACGGCACCGTGTTAGGATGATGTTGTGTCGTGACTGTCTCACTTTTCTTAGGACTAGATAGTAATATATCGTCGTACAAGACCTAAGAGGCTTCACTAGGATCATCATCTTCCTTCAATATACAAAACATTAGGACTAATAATTATTCCCTCGTCTTCAGATTTACTATGCGCCTTATCACCTTCTGCTAGGTTAACACGCTTTGTAGCTCGACATTGATTTGAGGTATGACCGACTTCTTGGCATTTAAAACACTTATTACCAACGAGCCGGGCATATGGGTTGATAGATGACTTGTTTATGACATGTGTGGAGGTAGTGGTGGTTGTGGTCTTCTTTCTTATCCACTTCAACTTCATGCTTAGTGTGGATTTGGAATGATCTACTTGGGCATCACCTCCTGATTGGCTATTGCTGCTTTGATTTGTATATGTTTTGGTTTTGTACATGGAGCTACCAGTTCTTTGTTTCTTGATTGTTTGTTCAGCTTTCAAGGCTATGCGAACAACTTCATCGATAGTCCATGTTGTTTGAAGAGATACTATGGCTTGAATATCATATCGAAGGCCATTGTTGAACCTCGCAACTTGTTGTGCATCAGATTCGCTTAGTTGATTACGAGATGCAAGTCTCATGAATTCTTCAGCATATTCAGATATGGTTTGAGTCGATTGACGACAATTTTGATATAAAGAATATAGCGTTTGTTCGTAATCGACCAGAAGAAACCGCGCGAACATTACTCTCTTCATCTTGCGCCATGTGCGAATTGGTTGCTTTTGTTGACGCCGATGACCTGTTTGAAGGTGGTCCCACTAAGATGAAGCGGCTACTCTCAACTTGTAAGCAACATATTTGACTTGGGAGTCTTCAGGAATGTCCATGAGTTTAAAATACTTTTCTGTCTCGGAAACCCAATCCAGAAAATCTTCAATGTTTAATGATCCCGAAAAAGTTGGTATGTCCGCCTTTATCCTAGGCATACATTGTTAGCCTTAATTATATTAAGTCAAACAAGAATGTTATCGGTCTTAGAAAGTCAAACTAGGTCTTGTATTGTAATAGGCTAGTCGGGTTCAACGAGCTTGGATTGTAATCTAATATTAGCCGTGTTTCGGGCTCAAAGCCCAAGTTAAACCAAGCCCGGCCCGTTAGAAAGCCCAAGTGCCAAGCTTACAAGGCATGGGTATAAAAACCCTTCACCACACTTGGTGAAGGGTTTTTATACCCATGCCTTGTTAAGCTTGGCACTTGGGCTTTCTAACGGGCCGGGCTTGGTTTAACTTGGGCTTTGAGCCCGAAACACGGACAATATTAGATTACAATCCAAGCCCGTTGAACCCGACTAGCCTATTTACAATCAAGATCCTTGATTTTGACTTTCTAAGACCGATAACATTCTTGTTTGACTTAATATAATTAAGGCTAACAATGTATGCCTAGGATAAAGGCGGACATACCAACTTTTTCGGGATCATTAAACATTGAAGATTTTCTTGATTGGGTTTCCGAGACAGAAAAGTATTTTAAACTCATGGACATTCCTGAAGACTCCCAAGTCAAATATGTTGCTTACAAGTTGAGAGTAGCCGCTTCATCTTGGTGGGACCACCTTCAAACAGGTCATCGGCGTCAACAAAAGCAACCAATTCGCACATGGCGCAAGATGAAGAGAGTAATGTTCGCGCGGTTTCTTCTGGTCGATTACGAACAAACGCTATATTCTTTATATCAAAATTGTCATCAATCGACTCAAACCATATCTGAATATGCTGAAGAATTCATGAGACTTGCATCTCGTAATCAACTAAGCGAATCTGATGCACAACAAGTTGCGAGGTTCAACAATGGCCTTCGATATGATATTCAAGCCATAGTATCTCTTCAAACAACATGGACTATCGATGAAGTTGTTCGCATAGCCTTGAAAGCTGAACAAACAATCAAGAAACAAAGAACTGGTAGCTCCATGTACAAAACCAAAAACATTATACAAATCAAGCAGCTTTAGCCAATCAGGATGTGATGCCCAAGTAGAACATTCCAAATCCACACATGAGTTGATGGTGGAATGAAGATGACCACACCCACACTACCTCCTCAATTGTCATATAAAAACGTCATTTCAACCATTATGCCCGGCTCGTTGGTAATAAGTGTTTTAAATGCCAAGAAGTCGGTCATACCTCAAATCAATGTCGAGCTACAAAGCGTGTTAACCTAGCAGAAGGTGATAAGGTGCATAGTAAATCTAAAGACGAGGGAATAATTATTAGTCCTAATGTTGTTTTTGAAGATGATGATGATCATAGTGAAGCCTTCTTAGGTCTTGTTCGACGATTAGTACTTGCTAGTACTAAGAAAAGTGAAGACAGTCAACGACACAACATCTTCCAAACACGGTGCAAGATTAACCAAGAAGTGTTCAATGTTATCGTTGACGGGGGAAGTAGTGAGAATATCATCTTACGAGACATTGTGACCCGTCTCAAGTTGACACCAAAGAAACATCCAAAACCATACAAGATTGGTTGGATTAAAGCCGTTGGAGAGGTAAGAGTAACCGAGCAATGCGAGGTCCTTTTTGCCATGGGAAAATACAAAGACATGGTTTTGTTTGATATAGTAGACATAGATTGTCATGTTCTATTAGGAAGATCTTGGCAATCTGTGACAACCGAGATTTGAGCAGGTTAGTTTATACCATTAGAAATGGCCAAGCGTTCATTTTATGTGTTTAATTGTGTGCTATGTGATGTATGTCGAGTAAGTGAGGTTAAGTTTGTGACTTGATATCATTTGAGGTGTATGGCATCTCATTTAAGTTGTTTGTGTTGGATTATGTGTTATTCATTTGTTCTCGTTTAGTGATAAAGGAAGAATGAGTATTTGCTTGTAATGCTAGTCATGTGGATGATTTAGTGATAAGCGTTTATGAGAATTGTGGCATTTTATAAATGAAATAAGTGAGTGAAATATGGAAGTTTGTGGCAAACTTTCTAAAAATAGAAAGTGGTTTGGTGAAATGAAAGTTATTTTTAGAAAGGTTACGTATAGTAGCGTTAAGTTAAAAAGGTTTAATCAAATTACCTTAGGTTTTTATAAAAACTTAAGGTAATAAAGTAAATTAGTTAATTAATAATTTAAGTATATATATATATTATTAAGGGTGCGTCCGATTTAGGGTTTAAAGAAAAAAAATATTTTTTTAGACTTATTTGAGTTGGGCTAGGACTTCAAAGAAATAGTTATATAATAAACTTTGGCCCATCTCTTTTCTCTTCTTCTTGTTTCCATGAACTTGAGTCCCCAAAACCTAAGGAAGACAAAAATTTTTGAGCAAGAATCTAGGTGTTAGATTCGTGTTAATTAAGAAAGTTCGTTAGAATTGTTCTTCTATCTTGTTTATTCTTTTAATTCATTGTAAACATCATTTTTGATGCGATCTAGGGTTCACCATATTACATACAGATATTAATGATGTTTATTGATGTTAGAATGATTAAGGATTGATTTGGGTCATGATCATGCAATTGGTTAGGTTAGATTTGCGATAAAATCTTGATTTAGGATAAGCAGAATTTAGGGCTGTGTTTACGAGTGATTATCTCCATGATGGTAATAGTTTTTTTATGTTTCTGGAATCTAAACAGTAGCTCATTAAATTTACTTTCCAGAAAATCCGGCCTCGAAAGTTTTTAAGGTCGGAAAGTCATTCAAATATTGTTTACCATAAAAGTTGTCAAAACAGTAAATACGGGTCAGATTTAGGTCATGTTTGTGAGGGTAAAACCCTAACTTAAAATTCAAATTGAGCTTAGCCCTTCTACAGTAGTTAAGTTCCATATGTATATGGAGAAACCCCAGAAGGATACCTTCTGATTTTTTGTCTAAGTATGGTTAATAAGTCCAAACTTTTTTTAGGGTATGCACTCGATGATTTGGGGACTGTTTTGAAGTTTGATTTTCTTAGGAGTACTTATACATGTAAATGGCTTTTGGAAATCCAAAGGTAGTTAATATACTCATAAATGAGCATGGGTGATTTTTGGTATGAATTATGAGGGTCATTAAGTAAGGGTTTGGAGTACGTAAAGTCATGATAAAATTCTATAATTTAGAGTTAATTATAAGTAACTAGTGGAAGGAGTTAATGAAGTGGTTAAGTTTGGGCATGGTGTCGGGGTGACCCATGATGGTTAATTAAACCCTTATACATCCATCATATGAGTGTTACATGGACATGAGCTTTTAGCTTGGTCGCGTGTAACACATTTGTGTTTGTATTGTGTAGCTTATGGGAATATTGTTTGGACGCTGCTTGTGCTTCAGGTGAGTTTCATAGCCCCTCTTTTCTTATGATTTATTGGGGTGAAAATAATGCAAAGTGTTTGGAAATGTTTTGATTACTGTGATAATGTGTTGTCAAAGATGCTATGGGACTATAGTGACTAGTATGTTTGTGTGTACATGTTTTATGATCTGTGCTATTGAGGAATTATGAAACTAAGTCAGGGGGGATCACTGCAGGGTATCATTGGCCTGCTGTTAAATGGGAGGGTATTGGGCCTAGCTGGCAAGATGGTTACTTTGAGAGTATCCACGGCAGGGGCTAAAGGGGTAACCACAAGGACCTTGGTACGATTGAGAAGTCTTATAAATCGTTACTGGGAAATCGTGTAAGTGGATTGTATTGGATTAGATTGTATTGGATTGCTTATGCATGCTATCCTGTATGATAGGTCATTTATTGTCCTGCAATGTTTTCTTTATTATCACAGTAATGTGCAGTTTGGATTTTATATCGTGTCTTAAACCTATGACTCTCACCAACTTTATGTTGACATTTTTAAGCATCATTTTCAGGTGAGTATCGTGATGATAAAAAGGATGTTAGGAAGAGTGGCTAGAGAGACCCTAGGCATTGCTTGTGGAGTTGTCTTTTCTAGTCTTTTCATTATGACAATTGTTTTGCTTGATACTTATTTGTTAGAGATTGTTAGTATTTGGATTATTTTGTTTCGTGTGGGACATTACTTTAGTAATGCAAGACTCCTTTATCTTTGTGTTGGGGATTGTCCAGGACTATAGTGTCATGTTGATTATTTCCTTAATTTAGATTTCTCTATAGTAGAGATTCATTGTGTTGTGATGTTCCTTGATGTTTACGCTCGTGTTTTGCCTAGGCGGGGTGTGCCAGGATTGTGTATTGAGCCCTTTGGTTTATATGTAGTTGGTGGTTGAGACCTAGACTTTAACCTAGGGTCTTTCTTGGTTGATGGCATTTAGGGCTAAGGTTTAATGCTATATACTGCTTATGCTCCCCTCTATTTTTGCATAGCTTATATATCTTGTATTTTGCTAAGTTGTCATTGAGTTATTTTGTCTAACCCCCTTTATCTGGTATGATTATGATTGTATTACTTTCTTAGTATTTTAGCTATGTTTTTCCCCCACCCGTAAGAAGTCTCGTTGGGGAACCATTTTCTTAACTGGGCTTAAGCGTTATAAGGATCCATAAGAGGAGCCTCTTATGGAACCGAAGGAGATAGGATAGTTGATCGTTTGTCGAATGCGCGTAGTAGGGTTGGACCCGCGGAGTCAGGTGATTCTTGTGGAGGCAAAGTCAAACCCAAGCGAGGCCCAGCATAAGTTTATCCCGTCCTTTACCTTGTTATGTTGTTATTGATTATTTCTTTCGGATATTTCGTATTTTGGGAGTTGTCGCGAGATTTTCGTTCCTTTATGCCGTTTCGATTTTATTTTTTTATAAGTAAGTAGTCAATTGATGGAGCATCCTTTATGTGTTAAGTTATAGTGGTTTAAGATGTGCAATGTGGTATATGTGCTCATATGTGAATTATAATTGAAATGGGTAATCTTGGGAGTAAGTACACGTATGAAAGGAGGCACTTATAATTATGGTGGCTAACATAATTATAAAGGCATCACACCGTTAGACTATGTTGACCATGATTGACATTTATTTAGGTTTGGTTATAAGGTTTGAGTAGTGTTATATGTTTTCCTTTTTTTTATGTGTATTCTATGATAAAGATGGTGGTAATGAAATTTTTCTCTCACCCTAATTGGAGGATATGTTGAGTTGAGTTGTATAGATAGTAAGTTTCTCTTCTATCTAGTATTTGTGGATACCTAGTATTATTATTATTATTATTATTATTGTGGTTGCTCTTTGCTCGAATGTTTGTTTGGATATGCTCTTTCGGATATAGGCGCGTTTCGTTAGTTCTTTCGTTGCATTGATTTCTCGTATGAGTATCAAACGTTTTTTTGCACTAATTGTTTCCTTAACTTTTAGTGTGATGAGTATCTCCATTTCTTTGTATATCCTGTTTTCGTTAACAAAAAATCCGTTGAGTCGTGTTAGTATCGATGCTTTTGGTTTGCTTGTTGATCGTTATTTTGGATAAGACCTTATGTTTTCTTTTGGGTACGTAACGTCTTGCATGAGTTTTCTTGTACGAGTTTGTCTGATTTTATTCTAAGTATATGGTTCCTGATATTTTCTTTTGTTATCAAACAATATAATTGTGTTAGGGCATGTACGGTGTTTTACGATCCCTTTTGGTATTATAGTGTCCTCTGTTTGAGTAACATATTTTATAATTAATGTCTAATTATAAAAGCCGTTTTGAAGTATTGTGTTGGTGTTTGGGAAAAACTGTGTTTAAAATGATCTTTGTAAATAGAATATGTTTAATGCAAATAGGATATGAAAATTGTTGAGTGGTTAAATAAATTTTATTTTTTTATAAAGAGTAGGTTTAAAGTGATTCATAGTGGTAAGGTACGATACACCATTAGATAACCATCTCTAGATTTTTATGACAACCAGAATGAATTTTTTTTAAATATTACATTTAAGACAATTTCATTATTATTTAAAATGATTTTATACTTAAAGTGACTTTCTTAATTTAAATTGATTTTTATAAAAACAATATTTAATTTGGTCTTTCGAGTAAAGTCGATAATTGGTATAAGAATTTTCATCTTTCGTATTAATTTTTTTTATGTGTTCTTTTGTCGTGGTACGCCTGTTGATTTTATTTTGTTTTCGCTTTCACTCGGTGCATATACGTATCCTTTCTTTCAAATGATTCTTATGTCATTTGATCTACGTCTAATTGCATATGTTGAATCTCCTATATGCATTCTAGCCTTTGACTCGATATTCGTTTATTATCCTATTCGATTGTTTGTAACCCTTAGAGTTCATTGATATCATTGAGTCATGGAAGCTTTGATGTGACTGAGGGAATCGACTGGTCGTCCAAGAGGAAGTTTGTGATAGTATGTCTTGAGATGGTGGTTAGAATACCCTTGGAAGGTGATGAGATACTTCGGGTTCATGGTGAACGTACTCAAGGAGTCGTGAAAACCTTAATGAACACAAAGGTAGATGAACCGAAATTGAGTGATATTTCCATTATACGAGATTTTATTGATGCGTTTCCGGAAGATTTATCGATGACCACCACGACAAAAAGTTGAGTTTCGTATAGATTTGGTTCATGGAGCGACGCAAGTCGTGAAGTCTCCATATTGTCTAGTACTCTCGGAAATACAAAAATTGTCTGAACAACTTCGAGAGTTGCAAGACAAGGGTTTCATATGACCTAGTCATTTTTCGTGGGACGCAATGTTTTGTAGTTTGTTAAGAAGAAAGATGGCTCTTTTCGTATGTGTATTTGATATGTGTGAAAACACATATCCTTTTTATATCAAAAATAGCCCTAAAAAGACAAAATTGTGCTTTAAATGCTTGAATATTGCTTGTTTTATCTTTGTGATTGTGTAGGTACGGATAATGCAAAAATCGCAAGAAAACGGTCAAAACCTTTGTCAATACACGGACTCGTGGAACGGAATGGTGTGCAAAAGCCAGACGAGTATGCTATCAAAAGTCTACAAATGTCAAAAGTTCAACCAAAAGTCAACACACAAATGACTAGACCCAAATTTCCCAAATCAGTCCCTCAAAGAAAACCAAATTGCAAAAATAGTCCCTAAACCCTAACGGTGTTAACTCTTTTTTATAAGAGTTAACACCCGTTAAACTCTTATATAAACCAACACAAAACAAACCAGGGCCATTTCTGTTATCCAATTACACCCGGGCATAATCCCTTTATAAGCCCATAATGTCAAACCACGGGTTATAACCTAAGTCAAACGCACCCTTGTTTTTATAATAATAACGCGGGAAACTCAGTTTTAATATTCAAGATCATCTTTTAGTTTTACCCCGAGTCAAAATCAAAGGGCAAATGCAAATTAAGTGCGTGGGCTTAACAATTTTCAAGTTATAAAGGTACACCTTGGCAGAGTTTACATCCCTAACGCTCCCATTGGTGGGAACCAAAAGGAAAAGACTCGGCGGGCAATGGAGTAAAAACACACCTATTCAATAGGATTACTAAAAACGTTATGGAGAAAAAATAAGCACAAAGGCCTTAACACAAGGATTTCCACGTTTGGCAATCCTTGCTTGTGTGATCAAAAATCTAATCAACGATTGGAGAAGAGAGCATCCATGTTTGAGTAAGAATGTAAGGGGAGGATGATTGGAGCGTCTACCTGACTTAGGGGCCTAGAAGCTTCTCCCAACTAGTATAAATAGAAGCAAAGCCTCACTCACATGGGGTCATCTAGGAGTAGCTTATAAATTAGCTTATTAAAATTAGTTTTGTAATTTTTTTCATTTAAAATGTTTAGCTTAATGTTTGCTTGAATGTAATTTCCTTTTTAGAATTGTACTCAACTTTTTCATTAATGGAATTCGTATTTGCTTTTCTTATATTCACTTAAAACTTTATTTAATAAGCTTTTAATGTTACATAAGCTCCTCTTAAGCTTTGAGGTCTTCTAAGGCTCCAAATTGAGCTATTAATAAGCTCTTAATAAACTTAAATCTTAAAATCAGCTTAATACCTTGGCTTATTGGATTTTGAGCTTTTTAGAAGATGAGCTTACCATGAAAGAGCTCATAAGTACTTTTAATGGCTTATTCTTAATAAGTCAGAGCTTGTAGATAGCTCATTAGAGCCTTTGATACCTTTGTTTAGCAAAGGTTCCTTGTAAGTTCATTTACTCTTTCTGTCTTAATTTTCCTAGCTTAATTTTGCTTAAACTGCTTATAGTCTAGCTTATTTGTGCTTAATTCTGTCTATTTGTGCTTATTAAATATATTTCAATATCTTTTTTTAAGTTTTATAGCTTAGATCTTAGATTTCTTAGTTTAAATACATAAAACTGTCAAAAACTAAAAAATATTAGCTTAACTTGTAGCTTATTATTTCTAGCTTATTTGCTTATAGTTTTATGCTTATTAAGGTTGTTATAAGCTATTTGTTATCTGGTATTGAACTTTTGCTCATTAAATCTTACATTCATAAGCTAGAAATGGATTTAAGTGCAATAAAGGGGTGTTTGGGACAAGCAGTATTAACTACAAGTTAATACTGTTTGTGGTTCTTTTATCCTTTAGTTACATTTGAATTTCCAAAACTAGGTTATAAGTGCAGGATTTATAAGTTTGATTAGGAATAATTAAGTTTTCATAAGTTTTCTTATTGCTATATTAAACCTGTGAAAATTCTGCCAATTCTAGTTTCAAGCAGAATTTAACTAATCTAGTTTTATTATTTGAGTTGATTTAGGTGTTTTATTAAGTGTTGCATTTAGTTTTTAAGGTCTGCATTTTTTAGGATTTAAGTATTTGGTCATAAGCTTGCCAACTGCATCAGATAATGAAAATAACAAAGAGTCTATTTCTTAGCTTAAATTTCAGATGGTAATTGTAGCTTTTAGGTTTGATTTTCATAGCACAAGTAGGTCTAGGGTCATTAATCTTTAGAACTAGCTTACTCTTTCAAATAAGCTCTTTTGATAATCTGTTTTTAAGCTGCAATTGGATTTTGTCTTTTCATTTTTAAAATAAAAACTCAACATGATTTAAGTCTTAAGTCTGTTTTCATAGTGCTTTTTCATTAAGCTAAATTGTTTCAAAATCATTTTCAGAAGCATTTTTAGGAAGCTTATTAGTTATAGAATAAGCTTGCATAAGCCATTTCCCCACAAGGATCCAAGAGCTTATTGAAAAATAAGCTCAAATAACCCTTTAGGGACTGTTTGGGTCTCAGGTTTTGTCAAGTGCTTATTTTAGTTTTTATAGCTTGTTTTCTTAAACTTTTTCTTAAATTGTTCTTAAATTAGCTTATTAGGATAGTTTAAAGTAGTTCTTAGCTTATTAAGTCATTGCAAGCTTATTCTAGTTCTTTTTAGTTAGGCCAAAAGTGACCAAGTCATTAGCTAATAGCTGTTTCATAAGTGCTTTTTCCTTGCTTATTTGTTTTTCAAAATGGAGTTGGTTTGCAATTCTAAGTAGCTTAATAGTTGTGCTTTAAGTAGGTAAAAAGCTCCTTGGCCTAAGGATCCATTTTAGTGCTTAAAAATAAGCTCAAATGTCTCTATAGGGCTTGTTTGGCTATTAGTTTTAATAAAATAGCTTATTTAGTCTTTTAGCTTATTTCTTGCTTATTTTTAGTCTTGTTTAGTTCATTAGCTTAGGTTTAGCATATTATAGCTTAATTAGTCCTAACTTTAGCTTATTAAGTCTTCTAGCTTATTTAGTTTAAGAAAAACTCAAAAAGAATAAAGTTAAGTGTTTCTGTCAAGTTATAAGCTGTTTAACAGCTTATTTAGGGCTTTTCATAAAAAGTTTCTTTTATAAAAAGTGCTTATTTTTAGCTTTTCTACAACTTTGCTTTTATAAGTTTTCAAAAATAAAAAAAAGGGGAAGGTGGAAATCGGGGGTGAGCAAGACTCGAACCCCCGACCTTAATACCCTCAACCCCTTTTATAAACAACACAACACACACTCCACTACCAACACGCCCTGGGGTCTTTTTCATTATTGGTTTGCAAAATTTAATTCTTATACACATTTAGCTCATTTTAGCTTATAAAGCTGTTTAAGCTTATTTCGTCGCTTATTCATTAAGCTGTGACATCAAGCTTATTTTTCCTAGGTTCTAATTAGTATAAGCTATTTTTTGTATTTTTTCTAGAATTTTTATAGATAGTTTAGTATATTTAAACATTTATTTTCATTAAAAACTTTAAAAAAAAAAATCATTAAAATAAATTGAAAAATAATCCAAAAAAAATATATAATTCTTTTTTAGAAAATTTTCTTTTATCGTAAAGTTTCTAGGAAAATTAGTTTTGCCTTAGTTGGTTTAATTTACAAAATTTCGATTTTTAAAGAACGGGATTCGTTCCCGTTCTCATTTTTCGTGTTTTAAAGCTCATTTCAACTCCGTTTTTGTTCTAGTTTTCTTTAAACTTACTTTTTAGTCAATTAGAGTCCATTTAAAAGGGAAAATTTAATTTAGGTTTAATTTTAGAAATTTAGGGTTTTTGACCATCGTTTAGGGTTCTCGTTTTGCGTTTTTAGTTAAAGTTTGATTTCCCGTTATTTGTTTTCGTGCTTAATTGTTATCATTTGTTAATTTTAAAATCGTCTATGAAGTAGATAATCAATGCAATTTTGGTGTCCAATTCAATTTCATTGTCCTCAGTAACAACAAAACTTTGGTTTCATATTTCACAATATCGTTGGGGTATTAACGGACCGGGAATCATACTTCCGGTTAATATACGTATTATATTATATATTTTTGTGAAGATTTTCCTTATTACCTTTGTCCTCAAGGGTAATTTGGTAATTTTCCATCATATTATATATTATATTATTACGTGTGTTGGTTTACTACGAATCAATTTTTGGCGCCGTTGACGGGGATTTGTGATTAAGATTCTTTCGTTTGAAGTTTGTTGATCGTGATTTGAAGACCCTTTCGTTTTTGAATGTTTTGTTTTTGTTAAAAATTCAAAAATAAAAAATATTTATAATAGATATATTAAAGTATAAAAAAAATTCTTTTTGTAATTTTCATATTAAAAAAATAAAAAAAATGGCCCATAATAAAAAATAAAAAATAAACAAAGTTGGTTAAAGAATCACCAACAAATAATATCCTTCATTTGCGGTATTATCCTTTAGTTAGTTCCCTACTCGGTATCAAAGATTTAGTTACTTGTCATTTGTGTCATTTACGAATTAGGCCTCTCATTATTAAAGAAACATAATTTTATGAGCTACCGTGTGTTAAATTTGATTTATTTGGTTAAGTTTTGTCTATCTCGTTAGCCGTTTAAAATGTCTTGTTATAAAAAAATAACAAATATTAAAAAATAATAATGTAGTGTAATTTTTTCTTTTTCTTCTTTGGGCTTGCCACTAGGTCTCGTACCGCATACCATTACCGTTACAAACTAGCCCCTCACCGGCTGTTGTAGAACCATTTAATTTAGTAGAACCTTTGATTAGTCCCTCCTTTTTGTTCAATGGCCCGATAACCGGGACTATGGCGGGTTGCTCCAACTACCCCAAACGAAGGGGTACGAGGATGAATGGTAATTCCGAAAATCAATGCCAATTTTGAGTTTTATTGCATGGTTTGATCAATCTTGTCAAAAACAAGCAGTTTTTGAACAAGAATAAAGAGGATCACATCGCCTCCCATCCATTATTTCAATATGATTTACCTCAACGATGAGATTCTGGGGACATCCGTGCACGTCAATTAAGTTATGCTTTTTTCCATTTTCTCTTGAAGGTTCAGCCCTGGATTGGGGCTAGGAGAAAGAACTCCTCGATCAATTGTGTCTATGGGATGATCTTGTTTCACAAAATTCATTAATCAATTCTTTTCTCCTTCAAAAAAGAAAATCTTCGTAACGAAATCACGAGATTTCAACATAAGATTTGATCGAATCGTTTTACGAGGCTTGGATCGATTTAATGATCTTCTGTCGAAGCATGCCCACCATCACGGATTTTCAAATTACATCAACTAGATAAGTTTTACAAATTGCTTTTGAATGCTAATGTATCAAGATTGTTGAATTTGTGCCCTAGCGGGCTTGGGATATTTTTTGGATTAGATGCCTCGTGAATGATTGAAAAATTTATCAGAGTAAATCCAAGGTTCGGTATTCACATAACAAGGGCAGTCGTTGCCAAGGGAGTTCGAATTCATCTACCCCTCGGAATTTCACCAGATGGTTGCTGCTCTTACAACGATGTTTTGAACTTAAGAATTGATGCAAAGCTATGTTATCGACAAGCAGAAAAACCCTAAGCTCCGTTCCGTAAAAGCTTGAGTCGAGCAGAGTTGGTGTCACTTGTGGAGGGTGCTCATTCTTATAGAAATTGTCCAGCCACCGATGGCTATGTTTATCGAGACAAACATTCTGGAGTACGTTTCACAGAAGTGCTGCAAACAATTTTATTCAAGGAATTACAATTCTAGACCTCGATGGTTGGAACCAAATCCGACCTCCTGGTTTTCCTCCGATTCAAAACAATCAAAACCGTTTCAATCAGAATCAAGGAAATAATTTCAACCAAAATCGGGGAACCAATTTCAATCAAAACCGTGGAAATAACTTCAACCAAGGACAAATTTATCAACCTCCGACTAGTCAACCGCCGGTTTACCAAGCTCACCCTTATCAAACTCTCGCTCCGCAAATGCAAGGTGTTTCGAAAACCGATTTTGAGAATAACGTCAAGGCTAATGATGTAGTATTAAGGAATATGCAAAATCAAGGCCAAGGTTTACAAAACCAGATGACAAATTTAACGGAAATGCTTTCTAAATTCGTAAATTCCAATACCGCTTCGTCTTCGAGTTCAGGTTCTCTTCCTAGTAATACGATTACTAACCCGAAGGAAGACTTGAAGGGTATTACTACCCGAAGCGGGGTTGTTTATCAAGGACCTACGATTCCTACTTCTTCTTCTCCTAAAGTAGTGGAACGTAGAACTGAGGTGACAAAGGATACGGTTTTTCCTACTAATAACGGAATTACCGAAGACATCCAACCTCCGGTTGTTCTTGTTGAAAACCAAAATCCGGTTTCCGAGCCAATTGTTGCTCCCGTTAGTGCGCCGATGCCTAACCCGAAGCCGTCGATTCCTTATCCTTCAAGGCGAAATGATGAGAAGCGCCGTGAAAATGCTAACGAACAAATTGAGAAATTCTACGAAATCTTTAAAGATATAAGTTTTGAAATTAGCTTCATGGATGCTTTGACTCGTATGCCTAAATTTGCTTCAACTCTTAAAGCCTTAATCGAAAATAAAGAAAAACTTAGTGAAATGGCTAGAACCCATTTGAACGAACATTGCTCGGCGGTCATACTAAACAAGTTACCCGAAAAACTTAGTGACCCTGGCAGATTCCTTATTCCATGTAAATTTCCCGGAATGGATGAGTGCTTAGCCTTGGCCGATCTTGGCGCAAGCATAAATCTCATGCCATTTTCCGTGTGGAAAAAGCTTAACCTTCCAAACCTGACTCCGACGTGCATGACACTAGAACTAGCGGACTGTTCGATCTCCCGACCGATCTGTATTGCTAAAGATGTCAACGTTAAAGTTGGTGTATTCCAGTTTCCAGCCGACTTTGTGGTCGTAGATTTTGAACCAGACCCTCGAGTACCTCTAATTCTCGAGAGGTGTTTCCTTAAGACCAGTCGTGCTTTGATAGATGTGTACGAAGGTGAATTAACCCTTCGAGTAGGCAATGAGGCCATTACTTACAATCTTGATCAAACTTCGAGATACTCGGTTAATTATAATGATATGACGGCGAACCGAATCGACGTTGTTGAATTAGCTTGTGAGGAGTATTCTCAGGAAGTTCTAGGATTTTCCGACGTGATCGCAAGTGGCAATCCCACTCCCGGATATGACCCGATAGTTTCAAATTCTTCTCCGACTCTCACTCCTTTCGGGGATAGTGATTTTCTACTTCTCGAAGAAGCTGATGCTTTTCTTGCTCTAGCCGACGATCCAACTTCACCGAAAGTTAATGAATCCTATTATGACCTAGAAAGGACTTTTCGTATTTCTCGAAGCACTCCTTTAAGAGTGTTCCTTCACCCTCTTTGAACAAGGATTTATTTTCCAGAAAATCAGAAAAGGAACTTAAAGCTGTGGTGAAGCCCAAAACGGCCAAATCTTCATTGATGTACCCTACGAGGTCAAACTTAAGACTTACCACCTCATCTCGAATATGCTTTTTTTGGAAGACAACAAATAGTTTCGGTCATAATTGCCAAGATTTGAGTGTCGTTGGAAATGACGCTCTTCATAAAGGTTCTAAAGTCCTGAAAGCGAGCAATTGCTTGGAAACTCTCCGACATAAAGGGTATTAACTCGGAATTTTGTTCTCATAAAATTCTAATGGAAGAGGACTATGACCAGCGGTTATATAAGAGAAGGGTTTAATCCATGATTCCATGATGTCATAGAAAAAAGAGGTTGAAGAATTCCTTGAGGCTAGATTGATCTACCCAATCTCGGATGTCCTTGGGTGGAGCCAATGCATGTGTACCAAAGAATAGAGGGTATGGACCGTAGTGACCAATGATGAAAATGAATTAGTACCAACTAGACTTGTAACGGGATGGAGAGTTTGTATTGATTATCGTAAGTTGAACGAAGCCACCCGGAAAGACCACTTCCCTTTGCCGTTTATGGATCAAATGCTTGAGAGACTCGCAGGAAATGAATACTATTGTTTCCTCGATGGTTTCTCAGTTACTTTCAAATACCATCGATCTGGAAAGATTCACATTCACCTATCCATACGGAACGTTTGCTTACCGCCGCATGCCTTTTGGCTTATGCAATGCACCAGGCACATTCCAGAGGTGTATGATGGCTATCTTCCATGATATGATTGAAAAGACAATGGAAGTTTTCATGGATGACTTTTCAGTTTTTGGAAATTCTTTCTCAACGTGACTTTCCAATTTAGAAAAGATGCTTAAACAGCGTGAAGACACTAATTTGACTCTAAATTGGGAAAAAAGCCATTTTATGGTGAAAGAAGGCATCGTACTTGGACACAAAATTTCAAAGAAAGGAATAGAAGTCGACAAAGCCAAAATAGACGTCATTGCTAAATTACCTCACCCAACTACCGTCAAGGGGATTAGGAGTTTTCTCGGACATGCAGGTTTATACCGTAGATTCATCAAAGACTTTTCAAAAATTTCTCGACCCATGACTCATCTCCTTAAGAAAAACACTCCTTTCATTTTCTCCGAGGAATGCATTCAAGCTTTTCAGACCTTAAAAAAGAAATTAACTAAAGCTCCAATTCTGATTGCCCCCAACTGGGACCAGCCCTTTGAAGCTTATGTGCGATTGCTAGCGACAATGCATAGCGTTGCGGTTTGGGCAACGCATTGGAGAACACTTTAGGCCTATACATTATGCAAGAAAAACCAATGACCGAGGCGGAATCAAACTACACCACAAGGGAAAAGGAAATGTTAGTGTGGTGTCGCTTTCGAATATTCCGGTTATACTATTGATAATAAGCCTAGTGTTACGGCCCATTGCCCATAAGGACTATTTGCTAAGAAAGATGCCAAGGCCAAGATTGGCTTTACGATGGTTCTCTTCTTAGGAATTCGATTTTAACGTAATTGATACGAAGGGAGCGAGGAACTACACGGAAATCGATCATCTTTCCGATTAGAAAACCCCGTATGAAAAATGTTACTCGCTCCAAACGGCAATAAACGCAACTTTTCCATTCGAGACACTTAATATGGGTGACTTCTCTATGGTGACCCAAGTACCGTGGTTGCACGATTATGCAAAGTACCACGCGGGGAAATTTCATTGCTCAAAGGAATGTAACTAGTTAGAAATCAAATTTTTGAAAAGATGTCAAACACTATATTTGGGACGACCCTTTTCTATTCAAACTGGTGCGGTCAAGTGCTGGCGTGTGTTTCAGTCCAAGAAGTTTCGCATTCCAGCAAGCCATGGTGGACCACCGGGGGACCATTACGGTGCCAACTGAACCGCTAAAAAGGTTTTTGATCAGGATTTTATTGGCCCACCAATCTCAAAGATGCCCATGAGTTAGTCAAAAAACTGTGACTCATGCAGGTCAGGGAAAAATTTCACAAATGATGGAGTGACCACAAACTTCCCATCATAAGTGTGTGATCTTTGATGTCTGGGGCATATACTTTATGGGACCATTTCGTCATCTAGAGGATAAGTACATATTCGTCTAGCGTTGATTACTATCCAAATGGGTTGAAGCCAAGGCCGTCTCCCCACTAATGATGCTAGAGTTGTAGGTTTTTAGTTAAGTTTTTGAAATCTCTTTTTACAAGATTCGTACACAGAAGCTATTAAAGCGATGTGGGGACCCTTTCTGTAATGAAAAAAATTTGCTAAATTAATGTCTCGTATGGGGTCATCATCTTTGCTGAGACCCGCTTACCACTAATACGATTACGTGTGTCAAGTCCGCGGTGTCGAATCGTGGGTTAAAAGTATTATCGCAGAAAATTGGAGAACCCGTGCTTCATGGTAGATAGGCTTGATGACCCTCTAGGGCATTCCGTATGATTCAACGACACCAATTGGTTGCACACCTTACAAGCTCGTTAAGGAACTCTTGTCAAATCTCCCTATCGAATTAGAGCATAGAGCGTATTAGGCATTAAAACATGCTAATTCGATTATAAAACGCGGGCAATCACGTAAGCTGCATACTTATAACGTAATGAGCTTCGTGATCAAGCATACGAGAATTCTTTGATTTATAAGGAGAGGACAAAGAAGCTTCACGACTCAAAGATCAAAAAAACGAATTTTCAATGATGTGATCAATCTTGCTTTCAACTTGTTAAAGATCTTTCTCGGGGAATCTTACACCACTGGTTCCGGTCCTTTCACTATTACCGAAGTTTTCCATATGGCACTGCTAACAAACAAACAAAAAACAAATTATCTCTCCGGACGGATCAACTTCTTCAAAGAGTGAACTGCCACCGATCAGCACTACTTGGACGGGAACACACAACCTGGTTGTCAGGATATCCAGACTTTCCCTAAGGACCAATGAATTAGGGATCGAGTCAAGCTATGTAACTCGGTTACCAAAAACAAAGCGTCTTGTGGAGGCACCCATGTTATTTCCTGTTCTATTTTCTTTCTAGCTGCTAATGTTTTGGTGAGGGGTGGAGGCTTGTACTCTCCGATTCCGTTTGTTGGTTTGTACTTGTGATTGTTGGCAGGCGTTCACCAAAATTTTATGAAGACTCTCGTGTTCGGTGTTTTGTCCCGGTCCACTCGAGCTTCCTAGCCTTTGCTTGCCATTAGTTTGGGGAAATCCGATATCCTAAAGATTATTATCGTCTAACATTTATCTTTTAGCACCCTTGATAAACGGCTTAAGATATTTGTGATACTTTCTTCATGTTTGAGTTATGTATTCGACCTTTTTGAGTTCTAGTATAGGGTTTTTAAGTCTTAGGCTAGGAAACATTGAGGATAATGTTTGATTTTAGTATGGGGTAGTATATCTTCGATATGATCTTACCTACTTTTACTTGTTGTTCTCACGTACCCCGTTTTCCCACCAAAATTTTCAAAAATATAAAAAATTTTAAAATTTTCAAAATAAAATAAAATAAGTGTTTTTGTCATAATTTTGACTTTCCTGCTGGGTAGAATTAGAGTAAATTTTGACCCAATCGAGCGTGTTGAGCTCCAGCTTGTTCCTTAACTTTTAGGCTAAGCGTTCGCGATTATCGCGAAGAATGAAAAATGATAGAGTTAAGTATGATTGGGATGCTAAACAAGGATTATTTGGAAATCTTAAGAGCTCATATATGTAACTTGTTGTTTTTTCTCCCATAAGCTCTTAACCGGATTAATGAACGTGCTGTTTTTGGAGACTAAACTTAAATCAACAAATTTTTATATAATATATAACAAAAATTTTAGTCTTAGTTCAATCTTATACTTGAATTTTTCAAAAAGAAGTCTTCTCTATATAAAGTTAGGTTTAAAAAAATAAAAAAATAAATAATTGATGATAAAATGATAAAAAATATATATAATAATAAAAGCTGTGGGTTGATAAAAGTTTACTACCTCTTGCCGGCTCACAACCGATGTGGTAGTCTTCAAAAGAAAGCCCATAGTAAGAATAAAAATCTGAGACTGATAAAAGTTGCTGATCTTGCGGCTCACAACGATGTTGCAGCCTTCTAAAAGGTCGAGGGTTCCCAAATGCATAATGGTTAAAATTAAGGGTGAATAATAAATAGATTTCTTTTTGTTAAATTCAAATATGCTTTTGAACTTTGACTATTCTATTTTATAAGCTATGTATATTCGGGAAACCTGAGAGTTTTTGAAACCTAAGGTCCGTGAGTCCCGATACTAGTCTCTGTGGGGTGTCAAAAGCCTAGTCACTTAGCCGCAAGGTTGGGATGTGCCGAGACGAAAGTCGCTACATGGGATGATCTCGCCTTCAAACTCATTATTCTCAGGCGGAACGTGAAGCATAGTATGTTGCAAAACGTTGATCCATAGTTGAAATTCATTATAGCACACTCACTTAAGATATAATAAATGTCGGGAGTAAAAAGTTCACAAGTTGCAAATATGAGTAGTGTTAGCATTTTTCTGATATTTGACTGTGATTTCGTTTTAAGCTTGGTTTGGATAAGTGAAAAGTCGGGGACGAAGAATTTATCCTTTTTGGGGCATTCTCGGATCGAAATGCATCTTGTTCTATGATCCCTAACAGTTATGGAAATAATGAAAGTCGAAATATTCTAAGTTTATAAAAAAATGATGAAAAAGTTAAATAAAAATAGGAAAATGGGGTGTTTTATAACTTGTGATTTCTTAACTCTCCCCACAAAAGTCTTTGCTACTTTTCAAAGGTTTAGTTTGGGGAAGTTGTGAGGTATTTGGTTATGGAGCATATAATATTGCGTGAGGACACGCAATCGCTTAGTTTGGGGAATTTTGATATGTGTGAAAACACATATCCTTTTTATATCAAAAATAGCCCTAAAAAGACAAAATTGTGCTTTAAATGCTTGAATATTGCTTGTTTTGTCTTTGTGATTGTGTAGGTACGGATAATGCAAAAATCGCAAGAAAACGGTCAAAACCGGACAAACACGGACACGGGAACGGAATTGAGTGTGCAAAAGCCGGGAGAATGCTATCAAAGGTCAACAAAAGTCAAAGGTCAACCAAAGTCAACCCACAAAAAGACAAGACCCAAATTTCCCAAATCAGTCCCTCAAAGAAAACCAAATTGCAAAAATAGTCCCTAAACCCTAACGGTGTTAACTCTTTTTATTATAAGAGTTAACACCCGTTAACCCTTATAACAACACCAAAACAAACCATGGCCCATTTCCTGTTATCCAATACACCCGGCCCAAATCCCTTTATAAGCCCAAAGTCAAACCCCGGGTAAAAACCAAAGTCAAACGCACCCTTGTTTATAAATAAATCACGCGGGAAATTCAGTTTTACTATTCATCGTCACTTTCAGTTTTACCCCGAGTCAAAATCAAAGGGCAAATGCAAATTAAGTGCGTGGCTCAACAATTCAAGTGATAAGGTACACCTTGGCAGAGTTATACATCACCAAACGCTCCCATTGGTGGAAACCCAAAAGGGAATGACACGCGGGCAAAGGAGAAAACACACCTATCAATAGGGATTTGCACTAAAACGTATGGAAAAGAAGCACAAAGGCCTCTGACACACGGATTGCCACGTTGGCAATCCGTGTGATCAAAATCTAATCCAACGATGGAGAGAGAGCATCCAATGATTGAGAAGAATGAAGGGGAGGGATTGATTGGAGCGTCTACCTGACTCAGGGGCCTAGAAGCTTCTCCCAACTAGTATAAATAGAAGCAAAGCCTCACTCACAAAAAAATGGAGGAGTAGCTTATAATTAGCTTATTAAAATTAGTTTTGTAATTTTTTCATTTAAAATGTTTAGCTTAATGTTTGCTTGAATGTAATTTCCTTTTCAGAATTGTACTCAACTTTTTCATTAATGGAATTCGTATTTGCTTTTCTTAAATTCACTTAAAACTTTGTTTAATAAGCTTTTAATGTTACATAAGCTCCTCTTAAGCTCTTTGAGTCTCTAAGCTCAAATTGAGCTATTAATAAGCTCTTAATAAACTTAAATCTTAAAATCAGCTTGATACCTTGGCTTATTGGATTTTGAGCTTTTTGGAAGATGAGCTTACCATGGAAGAGCTCATAAGGACTTTTACTGGCTTATTCTTAATAAGTCAGAGCTTGTAGAAAGCTCATTAGAGCCTTTGATACCTTTGTTTAGCTAAGGTTCCTTGTAAGTTCATTTACTCTTTCTGTCTTAATTTTCCTAGCTTAATTATTGCTTAAACTGCTTTTAGTCTAGCTTATTTGTGCTTAATTCTGTCTATTTGTGCTTATTAAATATGTTTCAATATCTGTTTTTAAGTTTTATAGCTTAGATCTTAGATTTCTTAGTTTAAATACATAAATCTGTCAAAAATAAAAAATATATTAGCTTAACTTGTAGCTTATTGTTTCTAGCTTATTTGCTTATAGTTTTATGCTTATTAAGGTCGTTATAAGCTATTTGTTATCTGGTATTGAACTTTTGCTCATTAAATCTTACATTCATAAGCTAGAAATGGATTTAAGTGCAATAAAGGGGTGTTTGGGACAAGCAGTATTAACTACAAGTTAATACTGTTTGTGGACTTTTATCCTTTAGTTACATTTGAATTTCCAAAACTAGGTTATAAGTGCAGGATTTATAAGTTTGATTAGGAATAAATAAGTTTTCATAAGTTTTCTTATTGCTATATTAAACCTGTGAAAATTCTGCCAATTCTAGTTTCAAGCAGAATTTAGCTAATCTAGTTTTATTATTTGAGTTGATTTAGGTTTTTATTAAGTGTTGCATTTAGTTTTTAAGGTCTGCATTTTTTAGGATTTAAGTATTTGGTCATAAGCTTGCCAACTGCATCAGATAATGAAAATAACAAAGAGTCCATTTTTTTAGCTTAAATTTCAGATGGTAATTGTAGCTTTTAGGATTTGATTTTCATAGCACAAGTAGGTCTAGGGTCATTAATCTTTAGTACTAGCTTACTCTTTCAAATAAGCTCTTTTGATAATCTGTTTTTAAGCTGCAATTGGCTTTTGTCTTTTCATTTTTAAAATAAAAACTCAGCATGATTTAAGTCTTAAGTCTGTTTTCATAGTGCCTTTTCATTAAGCTAAATTGTTTCAAAATCATTTTTAGAAGCATTTTTAGGAAGCTTATTAGTTATAGAATAAGCTTGCATAAGCCATTTCCCCACAAGGATCCAAAAGCTTATTGAAAAATAAGCTCAAAGATCCCTTTAGGGACTGTTTGGATCTCAGGTTATGTCAAGTGCTTATTTTAGTTTTTATAGCTTATTTTCTTAAACTTTTGCTTAAATTGTTCTTAAATTAGCTTATTAGGATAGTTTAAAGTTGTTCTTAGCTTATTAAGTCATTGCAAGCTTATTCTAGTTCTTTTTAGTTAAGCCAAAAGTGACCAATTCAGTAGCTAATAGTTGTTTCATAAGTGCTTTTTCCTTGCTTATCTGTTTTTCAAAATGGAGTTGGTTTGCAATTCTAAGTAGCTTAAGAGCTGTGTTTTAAGTAGGTAAAAATCTCCTTGGCCTAAGGATCCATTTTAGTGCTTAAAAATAAGCTCAAAGGTCCCTGTAGGGCATGTTTGGCTATTAGTTTTAATAAAATAGCTTATTTAGTCTTTTAGCTTATTTCTTGCTTATTTTTAGTCCTGTTTAGTTCATTAGCTCAGATTTAGCATATTATAGCGTAATTAGTCTTAACTTTAGCTTATTAAGTCTTCTAGCTTGTTTAGTTTAAGAAAAACTCAAAAAGAATAAAGTTAAGTGTTTATGTCAAGTTATAAGCTGTTTAACAGCTTATTTAGGGCTTTTCATAAAATGTTTCTTTTATTAAAAGTGTTTATTTTTAGCTTTTCTACAACTTTGCTTTTATAAGTTTTCAAAAATAAAAAAAGAGGGGAAGGTGGAAATCGGGGGTGAGCAAGACTCGAACCCCCGACCTCAACACCCTCAACCCCTTTTATAAACAACACAACACACACTCCACTCCCAACACGCCCTGGGGTCTTTTTCATTAATGGTTTGCAAAATTTAATTCTTATACACATTTAGCCCATTTTAGCTTATAAGCTGTTTAAGCTTATTTCGTGGCTTATTCATTAAGCTGTGACATCAAGCTTATTTTTCCTAGGTTCTAATTAGTATAAGCTATTTTCTGTATTTTTTTCTAGAATTTTTATAGATAGTTTAGTATTTTTAAACATTTATTTTCATTAAAAACTTTAAAAAATCATAAAAAATAGAAAAATAATCAAAAAAATATAAATACTTTTTTTATAAAAATTTTCTTTATCGTAACGTTCTAGGAAAAATTATTTTCGCCTCGTAGGGTTAATTTGCAAATTCGAATTTAATAGACGGGATTTCGTTCTCGTTCTCTTTTTTCGTGTTTTAATGCTCATGTCAACTCCGTTTTTGTTCTCAGTTTCTTTTAAATCTAATTTTTAGTCAATTAGAGTCCATTTAAAAAGGAAAATTTAATTTAGGTTTAATTTTAGAAATTTAGGGTTTTTAAATGCCGTTTAGGGTTCTCGTTTTGCGTTTTTAGTTAAAGTTTGATTTCCCGTTATTTGTTTTCATGCTTAGTTGTTATCATTTGACCATTATTTTAAATTGTAAAAGTTAATAATCAAATAAATCTTTGTTTCTAATTCAAATCATTGTTCGAACATCAAACGTGTTTCAAATTTCACAAATCGTTGGAGAATAACGACCCGATCACACTTCACGTTAATATGCGTATTATATTATATATATTTGTGAAGATTTTCTTTATTACCTTTGTTCCTCAAGGGTATATTTGGTAATTTTCTTCATATTATTTATTTTATATTTAAGTGTATTAGATTTCTTCGAATCCAATTTTTGGAGCCGCTGCGGGGATTTGTGATTAAGATTTTCGTTTGAAGTTTGTTGATCGTGATTTGAAGACCCTTTCGTTTTTGAAAGTTTTGTTTTTGTTTAAAAAAAATCAAAAATAAAAAAATTATAAAATATAAAAAGTAAAAAATATTTTTCTTTTCTTTTAGTATAATTATCATATTAAAAAAATAAAAAAAAAAATAAAAAATAAAAAATTGTCCATAAAAAAAAATAAAGTTGGTAAAAGAACACCAACAAATAATACCTTCAATTGAGGTATTATCCATTAGTAAGTTCCCAACTCGAATCAAAGATTTAAAAATTTACCATTTGTGTCATTTACGAGGAACGACTCACCTTAAAAAGTAAATTCTTTAAGAGTTACCGTGAAGTAAATTTGATTATTTGGTTCAAGTTGTCTATCTCGTTATCCGTTAAAATAGTTTAGTAAAAAAATATATATATTTTTTAGTTTAAATTTTCTTTTTCTAATTTTTGTGCATGCGCACTCGTTCTCAAACCCGCAACCATAACCGTCAACAACAAGCCCCACCGGCTGTTGTAGAACCATTTAATTTAGAAGAACCTTTTGTTAATCCTCCCCTAGTTCCAATGGCCGATAACCGAACTATGGCGGAATTGCTCCAAGCACCCACCGAAGGGTACGAGGATGCAATCGTGATTCCCGAAATCAATGCTAATTTTGAGTTAAAGCATGGTTTGATCAATCTTCAAAACAAACAGTTTTTCGGACATGATAAAGAGGATCCACATGCTCACATCCGTTATTTCAATAAGATTACCTCAACGATGAGATTCCCGGACATCCCGAGCACGTCAATTAAGCTTATGCTTTTTCCATTTTCTCTTGAAGGTTCAGCCCGGATTTGGCTAGAGAAAGAACCTCCTCGGTCAATTTTGACATGGGATGATCTTGTTTCAAAATTCATTAATCAATTCTTTCCTCCTTTAAAAACGACAAATCTTCGAAACGAAATCACGAGATTTCAACAAAGATTTGACGAATCGTTTTACGAGGCTTAGGATCGATTTAATGATCTTCTTCGAGCATGCCCACATCATGAATTTTTAGAATTACATCAACTAGATACGTTTTACAATGTTTTGAATGCTAATGATCAAGATTCGTTGAATTCTGCTGTGGGTGGAAACGTTTTGGATAAGATGCCTCGAGAATGCTTGAAAATTATCGAGAGTAAATCCAAGGTTCGTAATTCACGAAACAAGGCAGTCGTTGCTAAAGTGAGTTCGAATTCATCTACCCTCAGAATTTCACCAGATGTTGCTGCTCTTACAATCAAAGTTTCTGAACTTAAGAATATGATGAAGACTATGCTTATCGACAAGCAAAAAGCCCAAGCTCCCGTACCCGTAAAAGCGGTCGAGCAGAGTTGTGTAACTTGTGGAGGTACTCATTCTTATAGAAATTGTCCAACCACCGATGGCAATGTTTATCGAGACAACATTCAAGAGTATGTTTCACAAGCTGCTGCAGCCAATTTCAATCAAGGAAATACTAATTCTAAACCTCCGATGGTTGCAAATCCAAATCCAAAAATCCTGGTTTTCCCGATTCATAACAAATCAAAAACGTTTCATTCAGAATCAGGGAATTATTTTCAACCAAAATCGAGGAACCAATTTCAATCAATACCGTGGATTTAAATTCTACCAAGGACAAGTGTATCAACCTCCGACTAGTCAACCACCGGTTTACCAAGCTCACCCTTATCAAGCTCCCGCTTCGCAAATGCAAGGTGTTTCAAAGACCGATTTTGAGAATGATGTCAAGGCTAATGATGCAATATTAAGAAATATGCAAAATCAAGGCCAAGGTTTACAAACCAGATGACAAATTTAACGGAAATGCTTTCTAAGTTCGTAAATTCCAATACCGCTTCAACTTCGAGTTCAGGTTCTCTTCCAAGTAACACGATTACTAACCCGAAGGAAGACTTGAAGGGTATTACTACCCGAAGCGGTGTTGCTTATCAAGGACCTACGATTCCTACTACTTCTTCTCCTAAAGTAGTGGAACATAAAACCGAGGTAACCAAGGACACGGTTTTTCCTACTAATAACGGAATTACCGAAGATGTCCAACCTTCGGTTATCCAAGTTGAAAACCAAAATCCAGTTTCCGAGCCAGTTGTTGCTCCAGTTAGTGCACCGATGCCTAACCCGAAACCGTCAATTCCTTATCCTTCAAGGCAAAATGATGAGAAGCGCCGTGAAAATGCTAACGAACAAAAAGAGAAATTCTACGAAATCTTTAAAGATATGAGTTTCGAAATTAGCTTCATGGATGCTTTGACTCTTATGCCCAAATTTGCTTCAACTCTTAAAGCCTTAATCGGAAATAAAGAAAAACTTAGTGAGATGGCTAGAACCCCTTTGAACGAACATTGCTCGGCGGTCATACTTAACAAGTTACCCGAAAAACTTGGTGACCCCGACAGATTCCTTATTCCATGTAAATTTCCCAGAATGGATGAGTGCTTAGCCTTGGCCGATCTTGGCGCTAGCATAAATCTCATGCCATTTTCCGTGTGGAAAAAGCTTAACCTTCCAAACCTGACTCCGACGTGCATGACACTAGAACTAGCGGACCGTTCGATCTCCCGACCGATCGGTATTGCTAAAGATGTCAACGTTAAAGTTGGTGTATTCCAGTTTCCAGCCGACTTCGTGGTCGTAGATTTTGAACCAGACCCTCGAGTACCTCTAATTCTCGGGAGGTGTTTTCTTAAGACCAGTCGTGCTTTGATAGACGTGTACGAAGGTGAATTAACCCTTCGAGTAGACAATGAGGCCATTACTTATAATCTTGATCAAACTTCGAGATACTCGGTTAATTATATTGATATGACGGCGAACCGAATTGACGTTGTTGAATTAGATTATGAGGAGTATTGTCAGGAAGTTTTAGGATTTTCAGACGTGATTGCGAGTGGAAATCCTACTCCCGGATATGACCCGATAGTTTCAAATTCTTCTCCGACTCTGACTCCTTTCGGGGATAGTGATTTTCTACTTCTAGAAGAAGCTGATGCTTTTTTGCTCTAGCCGATGTTATCAACTCAAAGGAAGTGATGAATTATCTTATGACCAAAGGGGGACATTCTTATTCTCGAAGCACTCCTTAATAGTAATCCTTCACCTCCTCCGAACCAAGGAAATTATTTGCTGGAAATCAAAAAGGAACTTAAACTGTGTGAAGCCAAAACTGCCAAATCTTCAATTGATGAACCTCCCGGGGTCGAACTTAAGGGGACTGCCTTACCGCTCTTCTCGATATGCATTTTGGAAGACAACAACAAGTTGCCAGTCATAATTGCCAAAGATTTGAGTTTCGATGAAAAGACCGCTCTCATAAAGGTTCTAAAGTCCCGAAAGAGAGCAATCGCTTGGAAACTCTCCGACATAAAGGGTACTAACCCGAAATTTTGTTCTCATAAAATTCTTATGGAAGAGGACTATTGAACTCCAGTATGGTCTACATCAGAGAAGGGTTAATCCAAAGATCCATGATGTCATTAAGAAAGAGGTTGAAAAACTTCTTGACGCTGGATTAATCTACCCAATCTCGGATAGTCCTTGGGTGAGCCCAGTGCACTGTTGTGCCAAAGTAGGGTGGGGATGATGTAGTGTTTTACCAATTTGAAATGAGTTAGCAATAAGACTTGTAACGGGATGAGAGTTTGTATTGATTATCGTAAGCTTGGAACGAAAGCTACCCGGAAAGAAACACTCCCTTTGTTTTTACGTTTATAGATCAAATGCTTGAGAGACTCGTAGGAAATAAATACTATTGTTTCCTTGATGGTTTCTTAGGTTACTTTCAAATACCAATCGATCCGAAAGATCAGGAAAAGACCACATTCACCTGCCCATACGGAACGTTTGCTTACCGCCGCATGCCTTTTGGCTTATGCAATGCACCAGGCACGTTCCAGAGGTGTATGATGGCTATCTTCGATGATATGATTGAAAAGACGATGGAAGTTCTCATGGATGACTTTTCAGTTTTTGGAAATTCTTTCTTAACGTGCCTTTCCAATTTAGAAAAGATGCTTAAATGGTGTGAACACACTAATTTGGCTCTAAATTGGGAAAAAGCCATTTTATGGTGAAAGAAGGCATCGTACTTGGACATAAAATTTCAAAGAAAGGAATCGAATTCGACAAAGCCAAAATAGACGTCATTGCTAAATTACCTCACCCAACTACCGTCAAGGGAATTAGGAGTTTTCTCGGACATGCAGGTTTTTACCGTAGATTCATCAAGGACTTTTCAAAAATTTCTTGACCCATGACTCATCTCCTTGAGAAAAACACTCCTTTCATTTTCTTCGAGGAATGCATTCAAGCTTTTCAGACCTTAAAGAAGAAATTAACCGAAGCTCCAATTCTGATTGCCCCCAACTGGGACCAGCCCTTTAAGCTTATGTGTGATGCGAGCGACTATGACATAGGTGCGGTTTGAGACGGCAACGAATTGGAGAAATCACTTTAAGACTCTATACATTATGCAAGTAAAACAATGACCGAGGCGGAATCGAACTACACCACAACGGAAAAGGAAATGTTAGATGTGGGGTACGCTTTTGAAAAATTCCGGTCATACCTCATCATGAATAAAAGCATAGTGTATCAGACCATTCCGCCCTTAAGTACCTATTTGCTAAAAAAGATGCCAAGGCAAGATTGCTACGATGGGTTCTCCTTCTTCAAGAATTTGATTTTAAAGTAATTGATACGAAGGGAGCCGAGAACTACGCGGCCGATCATCTTTCCCGATTAGAAAACCCGTATGGGGGGGGGGTACAAAAAAAAAATGTTATCGATCCAAAGAAAATAAACAAAAATTTTTTATCGAGATACTTAATTGGTGACTTCTCGTTATGTGGTGACCCAAGTACCCCGTGGTTTGCCGATTATGCAAATTACCACGCGGGGAATTTCATTATCAAAGGAATGTCAACTCAGCAGAAAAACAAATTTTTCAAAGATGTCAAACACTATTTTTGGGACGACCCTTTTCTATTCAAAACCTGTGCGGATCAAGTGATCCGGCGATGTGTTTCAGGCCAAGAAGCTGTCGACATCCTCACAGCTTGCCATAGTGGACCCACCGGGGGACATTACGGTGCCAACTACACCGCCAAAAAGGTTTTTGACTCAGGATTTTATTGGCCCACAATCTACAAAGATGCCCATGAGTTAGTCAAAAACTGTGACTCATGCCAGCGTCAGGGAAAAATTTCACAACGTGATGAGATGCCACAAAATTCCATCCAAGTGTGTGAAATCTTTGATGTCTAGGGCATAGACTTCATGGGACCATTTCCATCATCTAGAGGAAATAAGTACATACTCGTAGCCGTTGATTACCTATCCAAATGGGTTGAAGCCAAGGCGCTCCCCACTAACGATGCTAGAGTTGTAGTTAAGTTTTTGAAATCTCTTTTTGCCCGATTCGGTACACCGAGAGCTATTATAAGCGATCGTGGGACCCATTTCTATAATGACAAATTTGCTAAAGTAATGTCTAAGTATGGGGTCACTCATCGTCTTTATACCGCTTACACCCTCAATGAAGTGGTAAGTGAGGTGTGAATCGTGGGGTTAATAACGTATTTTAGAAAGGTCGGTTGGAAGAGAAAAACCGTTGCCTCATGGTCCGATAGGCTTGATGACGCTCTATGGGCATTCTGTATCGCTTATAAGACACCAATTGGTTGCACCCCTTACAAGCTCGTGTATGGAAAGCCGTGTCATCTACCTATCGAATTAGAGCATAGAGAGTTACTTGGGCATTCAAAACATGCTAATTCGATCTTTTAAACCAGTGGGGGCGATCCACCGTAATAGCTGCAACTTAATGCAACTTAATGAGCTTCGTGATCAAGCATATGAGAATTCTTTGATTTATAAGGAAAGGACAAAGAAGCTTCACGACTCAAAGATCAAAAACCGCATTTTCAATGTTGGTGATCAAGTCTTGCTTTTCAACTCTCGTCTAAAGATATTCTCGAGAAAGCTTAAAACCTGATGGTCCGGCCCTTTCACTATTACCGAAGTTTTTCCATATGGCACTGCAAAATTATCTCATACCGACGGATCAAACATCAAAGTGAACTGCCACCGACTTAAGCACTACTTCGGTGGGGACACACCAACCATGGTTGTCCCGGATCTCCAGACTTTCCCTAAGGACGAATGAATTCAGGGATCGAGTCAAGCTATGTGACTCGGTTACCAAAAACAAAGCGCTTCGTGGGAGGCACCCCATGCTTATCCATTTTCTATTTTCTATTGTGATGTGAGGAGGCTTGTACTCTTCCGATCTTTATGTTTGTTGTTTGTACTTATGATTGTTTGCAGGATTGATCCTAAATTTTCTAAAGACTCTCGTGTTCGGTGTTTTGTCCCGGTTCACTCGAGCTTCCTAGCCTTTGCTTTCCATTAGTTTGGGGAAATCCGATATCCTAAAGATTATTATCGACTAACATTTATCTTATAGCACACTTGATAAACGGCTAAAGATTTTTGTGATACTTTCTTCATGCTTAAGTTATGCATTAGACCTTTTTGAGTTCTAGTAAGTCTTAGGCTAGGAAACATTGAGGACAATGTTTGATTTTAGTATGGGGTAGTATATCTTCGATATGATCTTACCTACCTTTGCCGTTGTTCTCACGTACCCCATTTTTCCCACCAAAATCTTAAAAAATATGAAAAAATTTAAAAATTTTCAAAAATAAAATAAGTGTTTTTGTCACAATTTTCACTTTCTTGCTGGGTAGAATAAGAGTAAATTTTGACCCGATCGAGGGTGTTGAGCTCTAGCTTGTTCCTTAACTTTTAGGCTAAGCGTTCACAAAAAATTCACGAAGAACGAAAAATGATAGAGTTAAGTATGAGTAGGATGCTAAACAAGGATTATTTGGAAATCTAAAGAGCTCATGTATGTAACTTGTTGCTTTTTCTCCCATAAGCTCTTAACCGGATTAATATACGTGCTGTTTTTGGAGATTAAACTTAAATCAACAATTTTTTATGTAATATATAGTAAAAATTTTAGTCTTAGTTCAAATTTATACTTGAATTTTTCAAAAAGAAATCTTCCTATATAAACCAAAAAAAAATATATGATGAATAAAAAAAATGATAAAATGATAAAAAAATATAAAATAATAAAAGTTGTGGGTTGATAAAAGTTTACTACCTCTTGCCGGCTCACAACCGATGTGGTAGTCTTCTAAAGAAAGCCCATAGTAAGAATAAAAATCCGAGGCTGATAAAAGTTTGCTGCATCTTGCCGACTCACAACCGATGTTGCGGCCTTCTAAAAAGTCGAGGGTTACAATTGCATAAATGTTTAATATTAAGTGTGAATTAATAAATAGATTTCTTTTTGTTAAATTCAAAAATGCTTTTAAACTTTGACTATTCTATTTTATAAGCTATGTATATTCGGGAAACCTGAGAGTTTTTGAAACCTAAGGTCCGTGAGTCCCGATACTAGTGTCTATGGGGTGTCAAAAGCCTTGTCACTTAGCCGCAAGGTTGGGATGTGCCGAGACGAAAGTCGCTACATAGGATGATCTCGCCTTCAATCTCATTATTCTTAGGTGGAACGTGAAGCATAGTATGTTGCAAAAAGTTGATCCATGGTTGAAATTCAAAATAAGCACACTCACTTAAGATATAATAAATGTCGGGAGTAAAAAGTTCACAAGTTGCAAATATGAGTAGTGTTAGCATCTTTACTTATATTTAGCGTTGGTGATTTTCGTTTTAAGCATGGTTTGGATAATGTGAAAATAATCGGGGATGATGAATTTATCCTTTTTGGGGCATTCTCGGATCGAAATGCATCTTGTTCTATGATCCCTAATAGTTATGAAAATAATGAAAGTCAAAATATCCTTAGTTATATAAAAAAAAAAAAATTGAAAAAGTTTTTGAAAAATGGGAAAATGAGGTGTTTTATAACTTGTGATTTCTTAAACTCTTCCCAATTTATAAAAATCTTTGTACTTTTCAAAGATTTTAGATTGGGAAGTTCTTGAGGTATTTGGTTATAGAGCATTTATTATTGCGATGAGGAACACGCAATCACTTAGTTGGGGAATTTTGATATGTGTGAAAACCACAATCCGTTTGATATAAAAAAATGGCTAAAAAGATACAAAATTGTGCTTTAAATGCTTGAATATTGCTTGTTTTGTCTTTGTGATTGTGTAGGTACGGATATTGCAAAAATCTCAAGAAAACGGTCAAAACCGGACAATCACGAACACGGGAACGGAATTGAGTGTGCAAAAGCCAGGAGAATGCTATCAAAGGTCAACAAAAGTTAACCCTTGGTCAACCAAAGTCAACACACAAAAAGACAAAACCCAAATTTCCCCACACAGTTCCCTAAGTTAAACCAGAAATTGTAAAAAAATAATCCCTAAACCTATACGGTTATGTTAATCTTTTTATTATAAAAGGGTTAACACCCGTTAACCTTTTTATAAAACAATCAAGCTCGAGCCGCGATACTTACCCTAGCCAATTCACTTTATATAGCCGAAGTCAAACATTAAAAAACCCCAGGTTTAAAAAAGAAAAAAGTCAACACCTTTATTATAAGAGAAGATTACGCGCGAAAATTTATTACCACTGTTCACCGTCTTCTTTGATTTACCTCAAGCTTAAAACAAAGGGCAAATGCAAATTGACCACGTGGAGAGACAATTCAAGTGATAAAGACTGACATGGCAGAGTTATACATCACCAAACGCTCTTATTGGTCAATCCCCACAAAGGGAATGCTACGTGGATTGTGAGAAAACACACCAAGGGCTAGATTTTTGTACTAAAGTACGTACAAAAGAAGCACAAGAGGGTAAAATCACGGATTGCCACGCTGGCAATCCGTGTGATCACATTTTTGATCCAACGGTGGTAACAAGGCATCCAATGATTAGCAAGAATTAAGGGATAAGATGACAAGGGGCGTGTAACAACCTCTAGGACCTAGAAGCTTCCCCAGGCAGTATAAATACAAGCAATCACTCACAAGAAAAGGGATCTAGGAGTAGGATATAAATTAGCTTATTAAAATTAGCTTTTGTAATTTTCAGTTAAAATGTTTTAGATTAATGTTTGTTTGATGTAATTTCCTTTTTCAATATTGTAAGCAGTTTTTCATTAATAGAATTCGAATTTTATCTTACTTTTCTAAAGCTCACTTTTACTCAAACTGTGTCTAATAAGCTAGTAATGTTACATAAGCTTCTCATAAGCTCAGATCAAGCTCTTTGAGTCTCTAAGCTCAAATTGAGCTATTAATAAGCTCTTAATATACTTAAATCTAAAAATCAGCTAATACCTTGGCTTATTGGATTTTGAGCTTTTTGGAAGATGAGCTAACCATGGAAGAGCTCATAAGGACTTTTACTAGCTTATCATTGATAAGCTAGAGCTTGAAGACAGCTCATTAGAGCCTTTTATTGCCTTTGTTTAGCTAAGGTTTCTTGTAAGTTCATTTAATCTTTCTGTCTTAATTTTTCTTGCTTAGTTTTCCTTAAACTGCTTATATTCTTCTTATTTGTTGCTTAATTGAGAATATTGTTATGTTTTTATGCTTATTAAGTAGTTCTAATAATCTGTTTTCTAGTAATATAGCATAAATCTTAGTGTTATTATTTTTTTTCTTTGTCCTAAATTATAATATTAAAAAATTTTAGCTTAAAACTTGTAGTTATTATTTATAGCTTATTTACTTATTAGTTTTTATGCTTATTAAGGTTGTTATAATCTGTTTGTCATCTGGTATCTATGTTTTTAAAATTAAATCTGTTCTTATAAGCTTAAATGGATTTCAATGCTTTTAAAGGGGTGTTTGGCATAGCAGTACTAACTGCAAGTGAGTATTGCCTTAATGCTTTTAGCTCAATTTGATTAGTTTAATTTAAGACATTAAGTAATTTTCAAGTAGTTTTTAAAACCTGAATTTGGTTTTCAAGGTTTACTCAAAGCTTAGGATTGATGCTGTTAAAATTAGTTAAGTCATTAGCTCTTTTAATAAGTTTTGTGTTGAGGTGCTTTTTAGTAATTATTTTAGTTTCATTATGAAGTTTTAAATGTAGTAGAAACATTTTACTTAGGTTATCATTTGCATTCTAAGTTTTTAGTTCAAAATTGTCAAGTGCATCAGCAGTAGATCACCAAAAAAAAAGAGCCAATTTCTAGCTTCATTTTTCAGTAGGTTAAAATAGCATTTAGCTTTTGATTTTTAGATTATAAGTAGCTTATAGGTCATATTTCATTAGTTTAGATTTAGTTTTCAAAATCTAGCTTAACTTTTTATCTGTTTTTAGCTTTTAAATAAGCATTTTGTCTTTTCATTTTCCAAAACCAAACTCAGCATAAGCTGAGTTAACTGTCTGTTTTGTTAAGCTTTTTCAATAAGCTATAGTTTTCCAAAGTCTTTTCAAAAAGCATTTTTATATAGTCTTTGAGTTAAGCTATCTGAAAAAGCAAGTTTTACTTCTTAAAAAGCTCATTTGCTAGCTTAATTTTAAGCTCAAAGATCCCTGTAGGGACTGTTTGGTTTTAAGTTTTTTATAAGTGCTTATTTTGAATTTCTAGCTTACTTTGTGCTTATTCTTGTTCATTTAGCTATTTAGGTTAGTATTAGCTTATTAGTAGCTTAATTTGTCATAAACTTAGCTTATTGTGGTCTTTTAGATTATTAGTTTTAGAAAAAAAACTCTAAAAATTAAGCTAAGTAGTTTCTGTCAAGTTATAAGCTATTTAATAGCTTATTTAGGGCTTTTCATAAAAAAATTCTTCTATTAAAAATGCTTATTTTCAGCTGTTCTAAAACTTTGCTTTTATAAGTTTTTTTTAAAAAAAAAGGGGAAGGTGGAAATCGAGGGTGAGCAAGACTCGAACCCCCGACCTCAACACCCTCTACCCCTTTTATAACACACACCACACACTCCACTACCAACACGCCCTGGGGACTTTTTCGTTAAACATTTACACAATTTAATACTTATACACGTTTTAGCCCATTTTGCCTATAAGCTGTTTTTAGCTTATTCGATAAGTTGTGTAATCAAGCTTATTTTTCCTAGGTTCAAATTAGTTCAAGCTATTTTTTATATTTTTTCTAGAATTTTTATAAATAGGTTAGTATTTTTAAACATTTATTTTTGTTAAAAACTTTAAAAAATAAAAAAATAATAGAAAAATAATCAAAAAAATATAAATCTTTTTTAGAAAATTTTCTTTTATCATAAAGTTTATAGGAAAATTAGTTTTTCTTTCGTAGGGTTTAATTTGCAAAATTTCGATTTTTAAAGAACGGGATTCGTTCCCGTTCTCATTTTTCGTGTTTTAAAGCTCATTTCAACTCCGTTTTTGTTCTAATTTTTTTTAAACTTACTTTTTAGTCAATTAGAGTCTATTTAAATAAAAAAATTCAATTTGGTTTATATTTTTAGTTAAGTTAGGGTTTTTAACTGCGTGTTTTTTAAGGGTTCCCGGTGTTTTGCTGTTTTTTAATTAAAGTTTAATTTCCCGTATTTGTTTTCGTGCTTAGTTGTTATGATTTGCTTATTTTAGTTTGTAGAAGTAGATAATCAAATCAATCTTTGTTTCCAATTCAAATCATTGTCCGAACAACAAACATGGTTTCAATTTCACAAATCGTTGGGGAATAACGACCCGGGAATCATACTTACCGGTTAATATACGTATTATATTATATATATTTGTGAAGATTTTCCTTTTTACCTTTGTCCTCAAGGGTAATTTGGTAATTTTCCATCATATTATATATTTTATTATTACGTGTGTTGATTTACTACGAATCAGATTCCACTGCTGTTGTTATCACTACAACCACTACTGTAACACCATATACACGAAGGACAAGAGCATCAAGAGGGGTTGTTATGACATCTTCATCACCTATTCCTATCAACATTCCATCTATTAGCAAGGAAGACAAGGGCAAAGGAATCATGACTGAACCTGCAACACCAACTAAACAGAAGGTTCAAGAACAATTGAGTGAACAGCTAGCTAGAGAACTAGAAGAAGAATTTGCTCAAGAAAATCAAAGGCGAAGAGAACAAGCTGCAAGGGATGCTGAGATAGCCAGACTTCACACTGAAGGAGAGCTCAAAATGATGATTGATGAACTTGACAGAAGCAATGAAGTGATTGCTAAACATTTGAAGGAATATGCACAAGCTGAAGATGTTCTGTCTTTGGAGATAAGATTGAGTTAATCATAGAGCTTGCCAAATATTAGAAGGATCTAGCTTAAATTAAGAAATATCAAGCACAGCAAAGTAAGTTAGCATCCAAGACTGACATAAGGAAATTTTATACATCAGTCCTGAGAAGTCATGCTGGATGGAAGACAAAAGACTTCAAGGGCATGACATTTGAGCAGATTGAAGAGACTTTCATTCTAGTTTAGGAAAGCATACAAGATTTTGTGCCTATGGATTCCAAGATAGAAAGTGAAAGATTCAAGAGGCCAGGCACTCTATTAGAAAAGGAAAGAGCTAAGAGATTGAAAACAGTTGAAGGCTCAGAACAACAGTCTGAAGGGAATAAAGATGTTAAAGAAAAAGACAGTGATGATCATGATAAGATCATAAATCTTCAACAATGGGTAGTGTTAGCAAGACAAGAATCCTTAGTGGATATTACTCCTTCAGTTTTCAAAGCACCAATATATGATAGGAAAATCTTCAAAGACAAGCTAAGGGAGGTTTATCAGATTTTTAGAGTTGGTCAGGCACCAAAGGCATATCCTTATTTTGAGGCTATACTTAAGGAATTTGACAAAGATTACATGGTGACTCTATGGAAGCTGGTCAAAGATAGGTTTAAGGAAGAATTACCAAAGAGTGACCTAGAAAAATGTCTATTCTGGCCTTTAAAGGTCATGTTTGAACCTGTTGCTACTGATGGTTTATGGCAGTTTGAAGCACCTATTAAGAGTTGGAGGTTGTACAAATCATGTAGAGTACACTGCTTGATAATGGAAGGTATGATTATCTACATGCTTTGACTGATGTTGGTATCACTTCCAAAGACTACACTAGAAGATGGTGATCATAAGTGTGAAGTAAGTGAGTTTGATGATGACTTAATTCAGATGATCAACTTAATTAGAGAACAGATCAAGAAGGAATAAGGTGTTTGAAGCATCCTCTCCAGATAATCATTTTATTCTGGAAACTTGACATACAGATGAAGTATCAAGTTTAGGGGAGGATTGTTGGGAATAAAATGCTAAGGCATTCCCACTGCTAGTTAAATGGTTCCCACTGCTAGAGATTTTTCTCACTGTTAGTGTATCTCTACCACTGCCAAGGTTTCCACTGCTTGAAGACTTTCCACTGCTGATTGAAGATAAGGATTACTCTGAGTTAAATACGCGTTATTGTTATATTTAGAATGTATCTTGTGTATATCTCTTTTATTTAGGAGATACGGTTTAGGTCTTATCTTGTACAGGGCTCCTTGTGCTATAAAAGGAGTCCTTAGGTTAGAGTAGAAATACACATTCATCATATATACACATCTTTCACATACTACTGTTAGAGTACTCGTATTATTCTCTTAATAATATTAAAGCTTTTTGGTTATTCACTATTTTCATTTCATTTCATTATTATCTTCTTGATCACTAAAGGTTAGATTCCGCATAGCCTTTGGTGAAACTCATTAACAAAGTTTCTCTCATTGTTACCTTGTGTTTATCCAAGATAACAATAACCTTATAACCTAAGGCATAAGATCCAAGTTTGGGAACAACACAGTGTACCCAATTAGATGTAGCTTTGTTGGTAAGTAGGGTGTCGATCACTAAGAGCGAGAACGCTAATTTATAGTTCTACCAATATTTTGGTTAACTAGACTAAGTTAATTTAAACTATGTTAATTCTATTCTATGTTAAAGCTGTGCTAAACATATGTTAATCTTAATTCTATTGGAAGAGGGGGTGTTCAGTCTAAGAGACTGGTCCAGGTTTTGTGGTAACTTAACTCAATTTAAAACACAATAACATACGCAAGCAGTTAGACAAAAGATAGGAGAGCGTTCTAGCCAAATATAAGAAAACTTTATTAACCATGATTAATCTAATTAAAACATTGGTTGTTATTTAGTGCACACGATGTGTTATGAGGCAACATTTCATTCCATGTTTTTGATGGGGTAACTTCTTCCTTAAAAAAACTAGGACAGATAGAATTCTGTCACAATTAAACGCATCCGCATAAAGCATCCTATTTTTGCTGATTATAATCTATCTTAGGATATTAATAATGGTGATCCTATTAAACCCTAGCTCATGGAGACTTTACCCACTTACTGCTTAATGGAAATTTATATTCTAGTAGTCTACTATCCAATTCTTTACCAAAGGAATCACTACGTTATTTGTTGATCTTAGGTCACTTGCTAGTCCAACTTGTTCACATAAACCAATGGTAAAGATAGGGCATTAATTGTGATCCTATTATTCTAGATATAAGAATCACTATATGGAGAGCCATCCCGACATCTAGCTAACTTGGTCGGTATCACTAGATCGAGTTGAATGATAGGTCGTATACAAAAGCATGTAAACAAGTATGAATTGATAAACATAAACAAGCAATCAACGATAAATTAAGCAATCGATATAAACAAACCAAACATTTAAATCTTTATAATCATGTCTAATACCTAAGGGTATTAGCGTTAATCATTGGTGTCAATAAAGGAATAATAATTCAACCAAGGTAAAAACTAACCGAGTTAAACAATTGATACAAAAAATCGAACGGATTACTAGGACTAGACTATATGAGATTACAAGGTGTTTCCTATGGAATTAATAGCTTTGCTTGACCTCTTATGCTCTTCTTGTCTTCTTGAAATCGACTTTTGTGGTTAGGGTATCGAAAATATGATCAAGCACACCTAAAACTCATCTTAGGTCTTCTATTTATAGTGTCTGGAATTTGATTGATACGGCGTATCGGTTGAGGTGAATACGGCGTATCAAAGGTTTCTTGGAGTAGGGACCACGTTTGATATCTTCCAAAATATTTTATTACTATATCATGAATATAGCGTATAGAAATTCATTGAATACGGCGTATTGGACTTTATTCTTTGTGGTTTCTTGTGAATTGCAGGCACGGATATGCCGGATCTTCCTTGATGGATACGGCGTATTAGATGTCAGAAGACTATTCTTCATATTTCTTTGTTTAAGCTCTAGAATGCGTGCCTTTTAGCTAACCTTCACCAAGTACTCTATAATTACTGAAAAATCTCAAATATAAATGATTAAGTAACAATTCTTGCAATAATTATACAAAATAGGTAATTTTACATGGGGATAAAGTGATGCATTAAAAGTGTTGTTATTTATGTCTTCAAATATCACCCCACTTGAATTCCTTACTTCCCTCTCATGTTAGCCATTAGAAATTTATGATAATGTATCCCTAAGGATTTTCTGTAAGCATTTTTCGATCCAATTACTAGTTACAACAACCAAACTCTATCAACGAAAATAGAAAGATGAAACACTCAAATCAATCAATAGATCTATGTAGGTAACATTTAACTAATTTATAATTCCTCAGTCGGATGAGTATTCTATCATCGGATTTGGCAAGGAAACATGATCCACAACTAAAGCTAAGGAGTAACAAGTTTATAAAGGTAAATTAGGTTTTAAAAAAGGCTGTTTAATCACTTTTTCTAATCTCTACCGATACCAATATTCCAGAAAAGGTGACAAAGACTATACGTACACACACATAACAATGGGATAGATACATATGACTGCATTAAAACCTTAACTTGAATAAGCTAAAGAATAGGACTACTAGTCTTTACCAAAAGTTGTAAACCAACAAGGGAAACAAACCACATATACATATCCATAACAATGGAATAAACATACATGATTTCATTCAATTCCTTCACTCGATTAAAACCAAGGGTTAGGAAAAAAGTGATATAGGGTATAGATCTTCTAATCCTTTCACCAAAAAGTATTAAACCAACAAGGCAGACAAAATCACACATACATGGCCGTAACGATGAAATAGACACATGTGATTGCTTGCATCCTCATTCTAGTAAAACATTACGTTAGAGATTAGGAAAAGAAATAATTGTTGTTAAATAAAAATTTACAAAACAAATAGACTAATCCTAAACAAATAAGGTATAATTTTCTAGATACTTTCCCGATAGTTACCATGATAAAGACTCGGAAATATTTACACAAACGTCTTGATCATAGATCAACAACCTAAGTTGGCGTTCCCGTAACAGACAACTTCCCATTCATCCATACTATACATACTTTTACAAAATCAAGTAGCGATATCTAACACTTTATATAAAACTTTACATCGTTGATTTATAATACTGTATTATAAGAATTATCGATCTTCAAATAGTACCTATCGGTTTAAGCTTTAACGAACCGACTATCTTCAAAATTTCCTTCTCTTTTTTGCAGTGATTTTATAATTTTTTTGATTTGTTTTCTACAATACACTACGAATCTCGGTGTAACTTCACCATGTTCACGATCATAATAGCTCCTGGTATTTCTTTTATAATTCTTCATTCTTCGGATGTACCAATAATTGTGATGATAGTAAAAATACATGAGTTTGACTACTTTTTACATTCTTAATTGCAATGTGTAATTTTCCCAACCATACCAAAGATAGAAAATGAAACAAGACACATGAAATACATACTTTACACTAAAGCAACTAGCAACTGATAAATGGACTTAATATAATAGGATAGGCCAATGAGTAAAGGTGTAACAAAATAAATAGTTGGTGTTATCCTAAAGGATTGGCTCTACTAGTTTTTCTAGGGGTATCTTACTCTTAAAATGAGAGTAAACAAAGGGTTTATACAGGGGTTTTAACTAAACCATGTAGTTAGGTTATTAACACAACATTATATAGGCTTTTTTTTTCTGGGGTTGTAAACCTAGAATTTACTTTTAAACAAATTATCCATCTAAACCCATAGTACTCATTATTGTGGTGTCAAATAGATATACCAAGCCAAGTTTTAAAGTCTACAACATCATCGGCACACTCATATTTTTGTGGGATTTTGGTAAATATTCAAAACGAATAAGGCTGAATCCTCACAATATCTAATAAGGGTTATGTGTGCACGATATGTAACCAGTAATTTCACAAAAGTATGCTTGAATTTTTTTAATTGAAGCATAATTTAAGCATATTAATGTGTAAAATAGGACAAGTAGCGTTCTAATTTCCACCCCCCACATAAATTATACAATGTCCTCGTTGTATAGATAAAATATTAAAAACAGGAAATAAAATGATTAGAACGAGAAACTCCCTTGATATTTGCTCGGTATGATTATCCATGTTGAGTATATGAGCAAGAATGTGTGCTGTAAATGCGTCTGGATGCTAGCATGACTACAACACACATAAGATTCCAGATAGTAGATACTCTACCAACGTTTGTCAATTTCTTTCCATCATGTGCAAAATAAGAAAATTATGCAATCATATCTAGGGTATCCTACATTTAATAAAAAAAATTAAAATAAAATTTACAGGAAGTCAATACGCCGTATCCTAAAACCAAAATACGCCATATTAAGACCTATAAAAAGTATCTAAATACGAGCCAGTTCTACTAACTATGCCGTATCATATAATGAATACGCCGTATAGACGAAACTGATAACAATATTTTAAATACAGAAAAATAAAGTATTGATAACGTTCGGACATTTAATATGCCATATGGTATGGAACGGATACGCCGTATTGATGTCTGGGAAGACAAAGTCTATAAAAATAAATTAAAAACTGTCCTGGTTGTCTCCTGGGAAGCACTTTTCTTTTCAGCTAAGTCTTTAAGTTAGACTTTTTCTCAGCTTCCTTATTCCATCTAATCCACGCTAATGTGCCCGTGTGAGAGCCATTCTTCCATCTTCGCATCTCAGACAAACTCGGGTCCTAGATTTAAAACTCCTTTGTAGAATCCCTTTAGCTTTTGGTATGGGTGCGAGATTCCATTCATCTTATCTAGTTCACTTACCTTCAGTAATGGCGGGATCTTGTTGCATTGTTCATTAGTGAGGTGTTTGAACCTTGGATTTGCCCTTACCATTTGGTAAGTTACACTATCATCCCCATCGTGGATGGTAATGATTCCATCAAACCTTATGGCTTCTACACACGAAGCCTTGCAAAAAGGTTCTCCAACTATCACATCTGTCATTCCTTTGTCAAGATAAGGATCCATATCTTCTACAACTGTAAAATTATTGATAACATAAAAGTTTCAATAAAAACAGGTACATTAACAAAGTTTCCTAATTCATTCCTCCCTCTGAATTCAATTTTGTCTTTCATTATCGTGGTGTAAAACTTTTTAGTCATCACATTAATAGGAAAAATTGGGAGGAAGCGTGAACATATTCGAAACCTATCATGCATGAAAAGTTTAAGTTGTAGGCATAATCAATACAGATTCTACCATCAAAGTCACAATTAGTAGGGTAATCATTTAATCCACTAATGAAATCACACCTAGTTTTGACTATTTCCATCTTGGGCTCATTAACAACCTCACCTTCCTCAATGGTAGGTTCTAAGTTATCAACTCAATTTATTCTAAGCTCTTGGGGTTCATTTAGATCGTTCAATTCGATATAATCTCCATATGAAGGGTCAAATGATCTAGTTAGGATTAAAGTCTCTCCCATCAGCCTAGCTACCAAATTAAGGTCCATTCTTTCTCTTAAACTTAACATGTAAACCCTCTTAATTAAACTACTAGCAGGTTTAAAACTTTTAAAAAATGATTTTCTCTTCCCCTACCCTCAAAGTAATCTTTCTTTTAAACACATCAAATTTAGCGTGGGCGGTAGACAAAAATGGTCTTCCGAGGATCAAGGGCACATTGACATCCTCGGGCATAACTAGGATTATGAAGTCTATGGGGAAAACAAACTTACCAATCCCTACTAGTACATTTTTAGCAATTCCCTTAGGATGTTTCACTGTCCTATTTGCTAATTTAATAGTCAACTTAGTATGAGCTAATTCTCCTAATCCTAGATTGATGTAGGTCGAGAGAGGCATGACACTTACGCTAGCTCCTAAGTCAGCAAAGGCTTTTTTAAAACAAAAACTATTAATATAGCAGGGTAAAGTGAAACTTCCTAGGTCTTTTTCCTTTCGAGGTAGGGCATCGTTGAGATGTGTAGCTCCATATGAACAAGTATCCAAGTATTGTGGTCCATACGATCCCTTCTCATCATAACAATAATTATTCAAATGAATTAGAAATGGAATAGTCGCTTGTCTTGACTCAAAAATCAGCTTTCTATTCTGTTGAGCCGATACGGCGTATTGGGAAGATCCTATACGACGTCTTAGGGTCATATCAGCTTCAATAGTAGTTGAGATTAACTTGACATGATCCCTCTGGTTTGTTTCAGTAGAACTAGGTGAACTTCCAAATCCTCTTTCCTGTAGTACTTTTCTCATTTGCCCGATTTGAATCTCTAAAGTTTTGATCGAGGCTCATTGGTTTTTGATGGCAGCATCTACGAAAGCTCGAATTTCCTTGACCAATTTTGAGTTTTATTCATGTCTTTTTGCTGATTCATTCATAAACTTGCTCAGCGATTCTTCCATTGATTGTCTCTGTTCTTGATACGAAGGGTTTGGATTATTCCTTTGGTAGAATCTGGAGCTGCTGCTCTATATTGCCCTCCTTGTTAGAAAGGTACACCAAATTAAGTATAATACACTTCTTCAAGGGTTTTTACTTCTTCTTTAAGTGGACAGTCTTTGGTATAGTGGGGTCCTTTACATAGCTCACATCCCACCTGAGCAACATATACCTTTTCATTAACCTTCTTGATTTCCCTTCCAAGATTATTAAGTTGTGCTTGGATGGCAGTCAATCCATCAGAAGTTTCAATACTTCTTGTCCTAGATGTTCCGTTGTGCCATTTCTGATAATATTCGGCCATTTCTTGGATGACTACTTTTGCATTGGCAGCTGTCTTAGTTGGTATGGCGCCACTTTGGAATCAAGAATTTGTTTAGTCAGAACTTCCAACCCATTATAAAACAAGATAACCTCCTACATCTCTGTCAAGTAGTGTTGAGGGCATTTTATCAATAGTTCTATGAATCTCTCCCATGCTTGGTAAAGAGTCTCATCAGGTTCTTGTTGAAAGTTATTGATCTCCTCCATTTTCTTAGCAGTTCAGGCAGGTGGACAATATTTGCTCAGAAATTTTGCCTTAAGATTCACTTCCCAGTTTTAATTGATACCAGATGGTTTATTTCCTTAGCCAACGACTCGCGGTCCAGTTAAGTCCATAGGGAAAATCCGAAGCATTATTTGATTTGAGTTAATATTAGGTACATGAATAATTGACATTCAAGAACTTTTTTTAATATGCTTGTTCGCTTCTTGATGATCTAAAAGCTGATCGGTGTTGTGTCATAATTCTTTGAGAAGACTTGGCCTTTTAGTTCAAATTGATCTTTGTCATGTATTTTGGGTATATAGTGACACCCTGGATTCATAGGTCGCTTGGGTTATTTGCTCTTTGTATTCCTCTATGGTTTCCTCCATTATTTCTGCAATTTCTTCCACAAAATTTTCATCTGGATCAAAAATAGATCAAATACAGGCGATCTTGATTCTTCAAGACTTAGTGTCCTAAAAAGCTTCCTAGATGAGCGAAATTCTCGTTTCGGGTTTTCGAAAAGTGTAAATAGTTCTTTAGTTGAACTCCTTGTCATGCACTACTTGAAACAGAGGATAAACAATCAATAGGATAGACTCGGGAGAAAGAAAACACAGAAAATCAAGCATTGAAATTCGAATACAATAAATAATTTTTTTGTTATATAGTTGATTCGATACGCCGTATTTCAATGAATTTGGATACATCGTATCAGTCTGCTGAATGAATACGTTGTATTGGGTAAGAAAGTTAGATACTTCGTATTCAATAAAGTGAATACGCCGTAGCATGTTATCAACCAGAACAGTGTATTGAAAACAATAAAACAAACAAAACAAATAATCAAACAAAACAAATAATCAAACAAAATAAACAAGCAAACAATAAAAAACAAATATACATAATTTTACACTAATCTTAGCGGTTAAGTTAGTCTAATGTTAAAAACCAAAATATTAAATAAAAAAAGATTAAAACAATTTCACTCCCTGGTAGCAGCGCTAAAAACTTGATGTTGTGTTGTAGTTTAGGTAATTTTAAGTTATCCGGTTTTACATTTATATTTTGCCGACTTTAAAACAACACTTTAACGGGCAGTGTACCCGATTGGATGTAGCTTCGTTGATAAGTAGTGTGTCGATCACTAAGAGCGAGAACGTTAATCTTAAGTTCTTCATATATTTTGGTTAAAACTATTACCAGTTAAATTTAACTATTGTTATAATTCTGTCTATGTTTTAAGCTTATTCTAAACTTATGTTAATTTAATTTAATGGATAGAGGGGGGTTCAGTATGAGTGACTAGCAACAGGTTTGTTTTGTGGTAACTTTAGATCATTTAAAACACCAAGAACACAGCAGCAGATGACAAATGTGAAGCAGAGCGGGCTGAGCCAAAATATAAGAAAACTGTATTAACCATGATTAATCTAATTAAAATTTTGGTTTTTTTATTAGTGCAATGAGTGCTTATCTTGACGGTGGCAATATCTTTCTAAGATTTTGGCTGGTATTCTTCGTAAAACCTTGACACGTAGAATTTCGTCACAATTAAACGCATCCACATAAAGCATCCTATTTGCTGATTATAATCTATCTTAGGAGATTAATAATGGTGATCTTATTAAACCCTAGCTCATGAAGACTTTACCCACTTACTGCTTAACGGCTCTTTATATACTAGTAGTCCACTGTCCGAGTCTTTACCAAAGGAAGAAGAATGCTATACTAGGTCACCTAATAGAATAACTTATTCCCTTAAGCTATTGGTAAAGATAGGTCAATATTTGTGATCCTATTAATCTAGATATATAAATTATGGATATGGAGAGCCATCCCAGCATATAGCTAGCGAGATATTTTGCATTCCTAGTTCCAGTTGAATAATGGGTCACATACTTAAGAACATAAACAAGTATGAGCTGATAAACATAAACAAGCAATCAACGATAAATTAAGCAGTCGATATAAATAAACCAAACATTTAAATCTTTATAATCATGGCTAATACCCAAGGGTATTAGCCCTTAATCATCGTAATCAATACGAGAATAATAATTCAACCAAGGTAAACTAACCGGGTTAAACGAATGATACCAAAAATTAAACGATTACTAGAGTATATGAGATTACAAGGTGTTTCCTATGGAATTAATAGCTTTGCTTGACCTCATCTACTCTTCTTGTCTTTTAAAAATCAACTTTTTTGGTTAGGGTATCAAAAATATGATCAAGCACACCTAAAACTCATTTTTAGGCCTTCTATTTATAATGTCTGGAATTTGGTCGATACGTCGTATTGGTTGAGGTCAATACGGCGTATTGGAAGTTTCTTGGAGTAGGGACCACGTTCAATATCTTCCAGAATATTTTTTTACGATATCTTGGATACGGCGTATTGAGATCTTTTAGATACGGCGTATTGAACTTGGATTCTTTGTGGTATCAGGTGAAGTGCAGGCACGGATATGCCGAATCTTCCTTGTTGGATACGGCGTATTGAGGTGTCAGAATAGTTTCTTCAAATGTAAGCTCCAAATTGCATGCCTTTATGCTAATCTTCACCAAGTGCTCCATAATTACTGCAATTCTCAAATATAAACGATTAAGTGCCAATTCTTGCAATAATTATACAAAATGGGTAATTTACATGGGATAAATGATGCTATAAAAGTGAAGTTATTTGATGTCATCAAATATGCCCCTACTTGAATCCTACTCGTCCTCAAGTAACCTTTAGAATTTATAAAAATGTATCCCTAATGATTTTTCTGTTAAGCATTTATTCGATCAATTACTAGTACACAACCAAACACCTCACGAAATAGGTAGATGAAAATACTCAAATCACTCAACTAATCTATGGGGTAACATGTAACTAATTCGCTCAATTGCTACCCCCACACCCACTCACATCCCCCCCCCCCCCCCCAACCCCCATCTCACTCGCAACACACCACACACAACACTCACAACTCCCCCTCCCCCCCCCCCCCTACACATACAAAACTCCCCCCCCACAAAAAAACACAATACCATACACACGCCCCCCATCTATATATAGACCCATTCTCTTATAGACATCACCCACCCACACATAATAAGATAAGAAACCAAAACTTATCAATACATCCTAAAAAACCCTACCAATTATAACAAAACCTCCCCCCCAATATAAAGTATATAATAGAACTCAAAACCTATACCCAAAAACAGATACCTACCCCCTCTTTCCCAAATAACACTCCTCTCACCTCACCTGTGTGTCCGTGTGCTTTCAAACTTTTATCAATTTTATCAACTTATAAGACTCACTAGCTCCGGAGAGAGAATGTAGTAAGAGGATATAAGAAGTATATAGATATAATGAGAAAGTTAAGCCAATATAACCTTCATTGAAACATTTTTTAGAAAAATAATTCCCTCTCTTTCTATCCCCCCCCCCACACCCCCCTAATTTTGTAAATATAACTGATGGATTAAATTGTCAGTATAAAAGATTGTAATCTTATTATGAATATAATAAACTCGCCTCGCATAATAATGCAACATAATAAAAGCCTATCAAGGCCGTTTTGTTAGAGTAAGAATAGTAAGCATATTGTAAATGAGCGGATTAATTATAGACCTATCTTTAAATATATCTCAAGTGACCCCAGTATACAGTACCCGTTCGAATCTCTCTTAAGAGCCCGTAGCCTAATAACCATACATAAGACTTATAAGAAATACAAAATCTAGTTTTAAGTTTTAGAATTTAGTAACTGAAATGTAAAGCGATATATCATCATATAGCTCAATTCGAAGACTAAGTGCTCATAGCACTTTTTCCCCCCCTTAATATTATGATTAAGCTCGCAGTAGGAGACTCATGACTACCCTTTTTTAGCTCATTTCGAATGTCGAGCTTGTTAATTAAACAGTATGAGTGTCACTTTTGATCAAAATGTAAAGTACACGAAAAGTAGAAAGACTGAGATAGCAAGAAAGCAAAACTCGCATGTATTGATTAGATGTATTACTGAAAAGATACACATTCATCAACGCTCAATTAACGATGATATAGCTCCTTACCGTATCTGAAATTTACCGATCACGTTAATGCGTGAAACCACTACACCCTATCCGATTCAGTGTGCCCCCCCCCCCCCCCCCCCCTTTATATTAACGTTATTAGATCTAGAAAACAATAGTAGAATTAAATAAGCAGAGAATTTTATGCTAGGAATTAAGCATAATAGCATTATAGAATCTATAATTTTCTCGACGCCTAATCAGCAGTGAAACTAAACATAGGTTTCAATCAAGTTAATACGAGCACTGGGTTATTAGGATTAGATCTAAAAAACGAATATACGACTCATGAGATAATGTACTGCCAATCGAACATAACCCAGCCTCAACGAAGCTTTAATATTCAAAAAAGAATGTGTATTAATCTTAAGCGTTATATATTAGTCATATAATAATGATTTAAGTCTTATTAGTAATATACGCTTAAGATGAGAGATTTGGATCTTCTAAAAAAATAAGTTGATAAGCATGAGCTTATGTTTGATAGATTAAGTGCATAAGTGAGAGTGTAATCGCTCCCAGCATAGAATGTGACAGCAGACACATCAATATAGCATTAAGATAAACCTACTCGTAGTAAATTGTCATCATTATATCAGATCAATACATGCTTGATTAGCATTTAAAGCTTGAAAGATAGAGCATATAAAAGCCTAGATTACAAGAGAGACAGAATTGAATTAATCTTATAACCTTAATTCCTATGTCTACTCCTATAAACTTGTGTGTACATCTGACTATGTATTATAATATGTAGAAATCCTTGATTAAAGAACTCGTCGTATCAAAATATTATGAGCTGCACTGATATTTGCTTGAAGCACTGTCTGCTCACGGATGTCTGATTAGCGTATTGTGTGATACACAGAGGTGAAAGGTGCGTCTTTATTTAGAATGTAGTGGGCTGTGCTAGTTCGTCTTCGGTCATTTTAAATAGTAGAGCCATAAGAGACTTGAGATTATAGTGACAATATTTGGGGGTGTAATTGTTACATCCACTTTATAGCCGCACTTCAAAACGCGTTATTACTACACATTCAAGAAGAAATACCCACACCTCTTCACCAAGACCACACCGTCGTCAAGTGCTGCATCATGAGCCTTGAGGACAAGGCTCGTTTAACGGGGGAAGTCTATAACACCCTGTGTTTTCAAGTCATTGACGACATCGATAAATCCACAATGTACCTTTTGTATTGTACGTGTTCGCTTGAAATCGTAATCGTTAGGTTAAATCGCGTACGCCAAATATTATCGTTTAATGTAAACGGGCATTAAACCATCAAACGTTTACATCAATCATGTGTTATATAATTATTTTGATAATAATTATGGTCGTTGTTCATTTATTTTATTGGTTACGTAGGTTAAATACGTTTCGCGATAAATGTACGCTTAAGCATAACCGGAAGCACGTTAATTTATTAACGCTTCAACAAATACCCACGATTATACCCAATACCTAAAGTTTTATTAAACTTTAGCCAAGTAAATGTTATTTACACCTTGTACACTAGAAATTAAAAGAATACACAAATACTTGCAACTAGACACATTTTATTTACAAACTACAAATTGTAACTTGCATATATGATTCTATATATTATGTTAGCTAGCAAAAAGTTTCTAGAAGGGTTCCCCCCCTAATTCATACGGCAACAACAACACTAATAAGAAAAATGAGTCATTTATCTAGTCAATGGTCAAATGTACAACACTTACTCATTAAAACCTAGCTAAGTTTGTCACTTTGACTAAGAACATGTAAACAAGAACCCATAAAACCCTCCTCATGTTTTCTTGACCAACTAGTAATGAAATTGAACAAGACTTCTTATATAAGATACAAGTAACTAGCTAAGACTTCATTTCCCATACAAACACTTAGAAAAAAATTCACAAAACCCCCCTTTGTGCCCCATAGAGCCCACGGCTCAAACACCCCTCTATAACAAATCCATACTAAATTCTATACAACCTATACACTTCTATACACATCCATCCTAAGATGTTCTAAGGTGTTTCCAAGCATTGGATTACCATTTACAAGTAATAATCAAGAAAAGGAAGACTAGGGTTTTTATTAAGGAAAGCTAGGGTTTTCTTTGTGCAAGCTTGGATTCTAGGGCTAAACAAGGGTTTAGCATTTGTTTATCATCATCTTCACACATCCTAAGGTCTACTAGAACTCTTTATATTCTTGTAAATTTTCATTGATATGCATATGTTATATCTATTTAGTTGAATCACCATTTAAGTTTTTATTCATGAAAATGAAGTTTTCACTAGTAATGACCATCTTGTAGACTTTTATACATGTTGTGTTATTACATATATCATGTTAAAAATGATGATAAAATATTGTATCATGTTGTTTTGGTGTAAACATGATCATAGGTTAATTAGGAACATGCATCATGGGTTAATTAGGATTTTTATGGTTTCTCTAATATGTTTCAAGTTGAAAGTGAAAGACTGATCTTTATGACTTAGGTTAATGTTAAATTTTTGGACTTATTGTTAATGTTGTTATGATTATTTATATAAGAGTTATAATTGATGAGTGGACTTGTAACCAGAATGGTTTTTTGCGTAAAATTGACTGATGTTGTACGAGAATATGTGATTTATGGTTGTATTATAAAGGTAATGGTTTATTATGTAAAATAAAGAAATTGTAATGTACTGGGACTAAAAGGACGTGAAGAGAGGACCGTGGACTAATTAAATGTAACCATATGGAGATTATGAATGATCATATATAAAATATAAGGCACATAGTGGACTTTTGGTGAAATACTAAAATGATAAATAAAGGAAAATAAAGGTTGAAATGGACTTATCAAACTAGCACCAACATTCTGTCCAAAATTTTGTATAAGACATACTTATTTTATGTTTTTATAAGATAATACATTTTACGATGATTCCGAAAAGGTAAGAATCTTGTCAAACGGATTAAATAACGTAAAAAGAAAAGTACGTTAATAAAACGAGGTTATAGGTTAATTAAACGGATGTTTATAAAATTTAATTTATGTAAAAATTTATATCAAAACAGCAAAAGTTAGATATTTTTATCTCAACTAAAAAATCACAATTTTTTGGATTTCCAAAATGATAAGAATCGCAATTTTTCGCGATTTTATAACGAATTAGTTATGATATTTTGCGTGTGTTTTAGGAGAAATGTAAAAGTTTGATTAAAAATAATTTTTATAAACTATTGAGCCAAGTTTTATAGAAAACCTTATTCATGACAGAAAGTTATTATTTTTTTTTAAAACCTCGATAAAATTAGAGTAGACGAGATTGTCAAATTACGAGATCGTGTGTCGAAAGAAATCGTTAAAAATCGGAGGCTATAACGAAATAAATATGACGACGGTTGTACGGGTTTAAGTTTTAAGACAAACAAATACGAATTTAATTAAAACTCATGTTGGTTGGTACGGTTGAACAGTTTATTAAAAGTTACTGTTCATCAGGGACGATCAAAATTATAAGAAATGTCAAATATCGATAACCCGTCTTAAACGAAAAGATGGACATAAAGAAACGCAAGAGAAAACAGATTAGGGAAACGTGAAAGTTATGTCGATTTTAACCAAAGTAATGATTTTTATAGCGATTTTTGTTTTAATAACATGTTTTCAGTCGAACATTTAGATGGTGATTAGTATATAGACTTGATAATAGGGAAAGGAGTTACTTAATGTAATTGTACTTATGAGACCGAATTAAAATATGGTGGCATGCTGAGTTTTATTGCATGACTCGAGTTATCTGTGATATTGATTATCAAAAGTCAAGGAGGAGATCATAGACCCCACGTTTTACATGTTTTTTGTTTTATAAGTTGTTGGGGTGAAAGAAGGAGGAAAAGAACACTGCAAATTCTTTACAAATTGGGACACAATTGGTGTTAGAGATTCATGTTAATGATTAATGTGTTAGCCTAAGTAGCGATAAAACCCATATCGAAGCCATTATCATGAAACTATCTACTGGCGCGGGATTGGTAGAGCGGCGGAAATGTTAATTAATAGAATCTTTTTGGGTTTGACGAGAACCCGTTGGGGTGATTAGCTGATCACTGACAAGATGAAGGTAGAGATATCATGCCGAATAGAAGGTAAAGGGGGAGCAAATGGTTACGTGATTGGCTGAAATGTGGAAGTACCAAAGACCGACCATTTAAATTACTGTATTGGATTTATAAGGTGGTTAAGTTTAGGTATCCATTCCTATGATCTAGCCAGAACCGGAGGGATCTACCTAGGGATATTCCACTAGATAGTGTAGAAGTCCTTAGGTATGAAAAAAGGATTAAAGTGAGATTAAGGGAAAAGTGCCGACTGAGATGGAGCTAGTACTGGAACAAACCCAACAAGGTACTAGTTATGAAGTCTTGGTAAGCGCTGAAGGGGTTGAAGAATTAAAAAGAAAAGTTAAGATAAAGGGTGAAAAGAAATAAGCCCTCCTTACACCTGGGCAGAAACCGGGTCAATACATCTGCTCTCATGAATCACAAAGATGATTGCTGACATTGATGATTGACATCATAGACCCAGTGATGCAATGCACAACCCTCCCTAACCACTCAGAATCTCTCAAAAGATTTCTGTTTCATTTCTCACAGAGATTACACGCATTATCCTTGTGATATTGCCAGAACATCAGAGTGATACAAAAGTAATCACAATGACGATGGAAATCCTGCTAGAGCCAACATCAAACAAGCTCTTGGTAGGCGACTTGTGCGATTCTATATGAATCAAGCTTGTGACAACTGGAAAGATATGATGGTGCGATTCTACATGAATCAAACTTGTTCCAGTATATGAATTAACGATTGATGAATTTTTAAATGTTTAAAACTCTCGATGTGTCGCAAAAACACTTTAGCAAGTGACACGTCGATTGATTTTTTCAAATCAATTTTTATTTTAATCGGTGAGATAGTAATTCGCTAGTTCACTCTTAGCGTGTTGTCTGCTTTGAGACATTCTGATAATGAGAACATGCTGAGTATGATGAATCTAATACATATGTGTTAGAAAGATTCAATACTACAGCTGGAAATCCTGTCAAGGAGATTCTTCTTAAATTAAATCTACCTGATCACAGGTCGATCCTCACGGATTTGAAGGTTACTCCAACCAAACACGGGCGAATGACAAAGCCATATTCGTCTACCCAGCTTTATTGTTAACTGTTTTATTGCAGATTCACATAAAGATGGAAAGGGAGGTACCTGGTTCTAGCTGACTCAAAGATTCATAGCCACATGCTTGTTAGCCGTGTTTTTATTAAAGTGATGGTTATTAAATATTCCCGAGCCTTGTATAAGAAAATCTTAGTTTACGGGAATTTATCTAAGCTAATTGGGCCTAGGTGTCGGGCTTAAGTCCATTGGTAATAGGTCCGGCCCAAAGTCAAGCCCAACAACCCAAGAAGGGTTTTATCTCTTGTAACTATAAAAAGCCCTCTCCAAGTGTGGAGAGGGTGTTGCTTCTCATTCTTTCTTTCTAGTGCAAGTAACCATCTTATTTTCTCTCTTTGTCTCTCTCTTTAGTTCTTTCTCTCTGAAATCTTTTTCTTATTTTTGTGTTCATGGTGATGAAATGATATCTCTAACATGTGGTATCAAGAGCCAAGGTTGGGTTAAGTGGTTTAGTTGTGGTGGTGATTATTTTTGAGCTTATTCTTATTCGGGCTTATAGGATAATTTTTACGTAAACTTGTTTTTTATGATGGTTGAAAACGTTTACTAGCTTCAAATATTTTACTAGTGGTTCAACTCAAATTTCTTTATAACTCGAATTTTACTTTAGGCTTACTGTTCATCATTTCATTCTGGGCTTATAATACAAATTTGATTATTGTGGTAGTAGTGGTTCAAAACAATTCTTTGTTTCTTTCTTTCTACGTTTGTAAAGGTCATCAAAAGATAAATAAAACGTCTCTTTCTAATTTGCTCTTTCTAAAGTTTTTCAAAGCCTATTTAGTCTTGGTGCTAAAAGAGCTTATTGTTCTTGGCTTATTCGGTTATCAAACTGCTTATTTGTTCTTTCCTTACGTGGCTTTCTCTTGTGGTAACTAGCTTTATTTTCGAAGCTTATTTTTTTGTTAAAAATAAGCTTATCTCGAAGCTTATTTTTTGGGCTTCCTTATTACTTGGTGGTCCACGGTTGAAACAAAGAGGTGTCATAGATCCAAGTTTTAAAGAGCAAGGACGTTAGGGTTTTTTGTTGGTTTCTCAGGAAGACAAAGCCAAGGACGAGAGTACGATTTAGAGTTTTGTGCCAACCAAACAACTCAAAATCCTTGCAACCGAACAACTCAAAGTCCTTGGAACCGAACAACCTGTTTCCATTTTGACAACTGATCAACTCATATACTTTGCAACCGAACAACTCAAAACCTTTTAGAACCAAACATCTAGAATCTTTTTAAGCTTCGGACAACTTGTTTGCAAGAAAGAACCGAACAACTATCAACCTAGTAGGAACCGAACAACTAACAAACTAACAAGAACAAATCATAATCGTTTTTAAGTCATTTCGGGTTTTCGGTTTCGAGGGTCGATTAACTACGGGACTTATAATCCATACCATCGTGATCGTGACGTCTTTTCTATTAACGTGGTGTATTTACATGTAACCGACCATAACCGTAAGAGTTCATACGATCAAAAGTCCATTCGTAACCTAATTTTATATTTTCACACGAAGAAGAAATAAAAGGAGGGAAAACATTTTTTTATTAATTAATTTCAAAATTGTCAAAATTGGTCCCTGAACTTCAAAACCCAATTCAAAGTTAGTCATTGGTTGGTTTGTTAACCCTTATTGTTGAAACAAGTTTACACCGTTAGTCCTTATTCCTTTATAACAGCCCGTTGGTCCTCCAAATTGAATTGTCGTTGCACCGTTATTCCTTATTTGATTTTTAGTCAACCGATACTCATTTTAAGTTGAAAGTTTGTGCACCGTTAATCATTTTAAGCTCATTAATCGTTAACAAAAGCTCATGTTCTTCAATTTTAACAACAATCAATCATTGTTTCACGGATTCTTCTTGATTTTATAAAATCTCATAAAAGATTCCATTCTTTTCTCGGTTTAAATCATAGATTTGTAAAATCCCGTGATCGTTAATTGGTTTCAATCCACAACAACAATCACTTTACCCACTAAAGATCCTTGCATATCATTTCACATCACTTTTGCAATGTCGACTCAACAAGACATTTATGCAGTAGGTTCCGAAAAACGCCCTCCTATGCTTAACAAAGAGAACTATGTTCCATGGTCATCACGTCTTCTCTGGTATGCTAATACCAGACCAAATGGAAAGTTAATCT
>BQNB010000875.1:2635-20228 GCA_026074375.1 Tanacetum coccineum | reverse complement strand
AAAACATATTATTAAAATATAGTGGTCAGCATCTTACTGTACTATCTCCTTTAAGTATGTAATCGAATTTTGTTACCGTATCATGGAATGATTTAATGAAACTGTTAATGTACTATGTTTGAGACTTTTGGCTCGCACCAGATTCACGTCAAGTTCTCTACATACTTTCGGATGTAAAACATCCCGCGGTAACGCGCGGGCTTAAATCCTTGTTTATATTAATCAAAAATATATTTTGAGTAATTAATGATGGGAGCATACTACTTTTTAATCATTTTTGCGTTAGTGCACGCAAATACAATATGTTTATTATTTGACACAAGTATAGCAAACCGTAAACCGCAAACCATTGGTTGTTCTTGTTCACGTTGTTGTAATTTTGTTAAATTTTCATAGTAAGTTTAGATTTCAAGACTGTCATCATAACTTTAAACCTTGTTCGGTGCAAACAAACCTAAAATGTGTACGGCAACATTCTAGATGGGAGGGTTTTACCCTGATTATTTATGTGTAACGATGAACTCAAACTTTATGAATTAATCGGGTTAAAAGTCGAAAGCAAAAAAATAATTATCTTACATTGAGGCATTGTACAAAACTTAGAAATGATTTACTGAAAAGTTGAAAAATGTTCATTGTTCGAGTGGGATTCATATATCTCAAGAGTCCTTCAATGACACAAATGATGAAATGCAAAGTAATACTCGTATATAATAACAAGGTTTTGTTGACATAGGTGATTGTTATTTATTAGAGACTAAAGAGATTTCATATCAAGCTCGGTTGCGAGTTAAAGAAATGTGAAGTGCACATTTGTTTGAACTAACATGCTTCCACCACGACAAAGATACAAGGGTCAAGGGGCAGCGCCCTTTGCGGGGGTCCTAAGTGACTTACCCGTTCTTCCCTCCTTTTTCCAATCATTGTGACTGTTGGAAGAAACATTTGGCTCTGTTGGTTTATAACCGAAATTAACTGTTATTAACTGTCATATGTTTATGTTTATTAACAGATAACGTTGGTCTCATTCTGACATACAAAAAACACAATTCTCTATATTGCTTTGTTCTTTTGTGCTTAGAGAAAAAGATTTTCTTTTTTAATTATCTCGATAAAAATTTCGTGATACCCATGCACCAATAGAGTCAAAATACTTTATACAAAAAATGACCTTACACGATTTAAGCAAGATATCAAAGATTATCGTTACATACCATAACCCAATTTGTAACAGTATCATCAACTTTGAGTTAATGACAACTTACTAGAAAACTCATGCTATGGAAAACAATTTGTTGCAATTGTAACTTCGATAGATGTTGTAATTGTAACTTTTCAAATAGAACTCACCAGGAAACTCATATTATATCTTTATACTAAAAGTTGACTTGTGTCCCGTCACATTTGCTACATTACTTATTTTTTAATCTAATTAATAATTTTTTTAATCCTTTTTATCACCCACTCTTTATCACATAAACACTGATATCAAAACACGTAACCATACTCAAAAGATACACACACAAACAACAAACTAATCTCTATCTTCTCTCTCGCCTGAAAGCATCCACCGCCCCTTTTTTTTGTTTATGCAGTGGTTTCCCACTAAACATAAAAACACATGCACAAACCAAACGGTGCCCTTCAATTCGAGATTCTGATTAGGTTTGGGGTTGTTGCAGGTACGTGGTTTAATTTTGTTTTTCATCAAAACCACTTTGTTGCCGTGATGGGTATGCTATTGATTTTTAATAGGTATGTTATTTTTATATTTCTTATAACCTAATTGTGGGTTTTTATATTTCAGTTATTGATTTGGGATGTTAGAATCTGTTTTTTAGATTTTTGTATGTTGTGGTTGCTATAATGGAATCAGATGTATCAGAAAAGAAAAAGGTATTTAGTTTTGAATTTTTGGGTTATTTAGCAATCTTTATAGTAGATGTTAAAATCGATGCCTTACAATAGATTTGTGTATAAATTCAATTTTAGACTAAATACAACTGATTCATATAAGTTGAAGCCATTAAGATAAGGATAGGGGTAATGTAATTGTAAATCATGTTTTTTGTGGTTGAAATGTAAAGTTTTCTTATTTGAAGCTGCTTACAAACATATCACATATATAATCTGGCGTTCTCAATTGTTTTATATTTACATTACCAGAGGCATCATTTTTTTCTATTTCTCATGCAATGTAATATTTTGTTTTGGCAGAGGAAGGTGTTGAAAATTTGGTAATAATAGGTTTTCGCCCAGCTGGGTACACAGTAACAATATATGTAGCGCGTGCCAATTTGTTAATAATAGGTTCACGTTAATTTCTTTTTGATTCGTTTTGTTTCGAAACATTTTTGTAATTGTTTCTTGGTGGTTCAGGTTTGTCTCTCTGTTACAACTTGGTTTCTCTCGATTATATTGTCTTGCTTCTTTGGAAGTAATAATGCCCTATTTTGGAGTAGCTCATGGTACCAATAAATCTTTTTGAAGTTATGATTGAAAAAGGTTGATTAGGTTAAAATTTTGATACTATTTTTTTATTTATCTAATGAATTATGAAAAATGATGCCATAAGGGTTGGTCAATATATCAAGTGACAATAAATGATAGCAGTGGATTTAAATTCCAGAAGGTGAAAAGGAAACATATGCTAAACATTACCAGTGTGTCATGAATTCAAACTATATGTATGTGGGGTTGAAGGTACATTTTTTAGCTTCTTTATGGTTTTATTATGTTTATACTTATTCAGTAACAAAAAAATACCCTCTTACTCGACACTTGTCTTGTGACCCATAAACAAACCCACTAGAAGTAGTCTCATCTTCATCTCTGATTTTCATTTGTGTCATAATCCCACAAATCCACAGTTTTTAGATTCAACAAATCTTTACTTTTTTATGAACCATTAATGGGGGTTTTGAGAGCGGTGAGGTGATACTGGATCTAACAAGTCAACCGACCGTTGACACGACTATAATTTGCAATTGTTGTAGCCGGCATCGGTTTAGAATTTTGGTGATTTTGGACGTCAACAGTTTTCGATAATAGATTTTTTTGGAGGCGGTATGGCGGTTTCACGAATGAGGTAGGTTGTTACTTTTCTACGTATGGATTTTTGTTTATAATAAAAAGTGACTTTCATTCCAGTTTTTAGTTTCAGTTTATATGTAGTTGTGGGGCTATAGAGGATTTGAACATGTTGCCTTTGTTTAATAGGAGTACAACATTTGATATGAAATGGAAATGTAAGACTTATTATCAGGTACCATTTTTTGAAGCCCCTTTCGCTTCTGCATTTATCTTGCCAATACATAAGCTCTAGCAAAATTTTGTTTTATAAAAAGATTTGGAGTCTTGCTTTTCTATGCCTCCTAATTTTGCTTATAAGTTGAATAACGGGTCACAATACCTGCATTTTTTTCCAATACAGGCGAAACTGAGATCTCAATGACCCTGGAAATGCTATGACTGTTACTTTTGCGGGTAATTATTGTGGTCTTAGGATGTTCATAATATGTTAAAAAGCTGACTGCAAATATATAGCAATCACTGAGCTTATTTCTATATGGAATTCATTAGGTGATATGCACGACCAGTAGAGATTGTTATGATGAAGCAGTGGGTGTTGTTATAAATGATCAAGTTTCCACATATTGGGCACACTTCATTACAAGCAAGTTGAAGCTTTGAAAACGAATCTTGAAGGGTCTCCTCCCGAAGCTACAGACGAAATATGCAAGGTATTATTAAGATTTAATTGTTGTGTTTATAGGTTGATTCTTATTGATTTGAGTGGTGGATTTATAGATATGATTTTGGGTCGAAATAATAAAATCATATGTATTAGATGCAAGTATATGCGTTTTGCTTTTCTAAGCTTCTCGGTTACCCAAACAAGTCAGTGGCTTTGCTTTTCTCAGTTTATTGTGTTTTGCGTAAAATAATGGTATTTTATAGATCTGATTTTGGGTCGAATTTAATTAAAGAGGTAAAGTTGGATCATATTGTTGGTGGAAAGTTTAAAATTTTAACCAAGAAAGTCACAATCTCTTTACCCCAACTGACTTGACTGAAGTTGTGCATCTTTTAGTTTCAGACATTTTACATACAAATCAACTGTTACTCCATGCATTATTGTACCAATTATTATCGTGACATTGTGTTCTTAAATACAGGTATATCTCAAAGCAAGCTTCTATAAAGATATTACGCCTCTTAAGCATAAATCCAGTTCAAAATCTCGCTTGGCATCACACATGCTTTTTCTTGCGACTTGAGAAAGCGCCTTAGATCCAAAAGCCCTAATGACATTGTACAAAATCGAGCATTTGTCTATCCAGGGACGCATTGTACTATGGAAACTGAATATGTAGGATCAAGTAGTACCGAACCTTATTATAAGAATGTGATAAGGTTGGAACCGAAATCAATTGATAATCCAAGAAACAATTATATTATTATTGCAAAGTTCAAACAAATAATAAAACAAACCTCCTGTTATTTGAGAAAATAGGTAAACTCCTTGGATGTCTACTAACCAAATTCATACCCTAACTTATGACTCTAAAACCCCTATTCATAATAAATGACTAACATGGAAAACAAGACATTGCATGATAAGGAAATAAGATAAATCAATAAACCCTCACTCTTTAATTACTAACAATTCAGCCTCTCCACTTATTTCTAGGACGCATCTGATAAGTTTCTCTGAACCAGGTCTTATCAATACTTCCCTCCCAAATAGCCACCTTGTCCTCAAGGTGGAAATCAGGAAATTGCTTCTCGATGATAGAATACAGTTCCGAGGTTGCTTCATATGTTGGCAAATCCTTACATTTAATTAATACTTCACGCTCCTCCTGTTGCTAGACTTTCCTTCATGAACTCCTTCAACCTAATCAGGCACCAATATCAATTCCATATCTTCTGTCAAACCAGCAGGTATTTCTTGATGTGTTATACTTGGATTCTTCATTTTCTTAAGTTTTGAGATATGAAAGACAGAATGTATACGAGCTATTGTTGGAAGTTCCAACTTATATGCTACCTTTCCCATCCTTTCTAACACTTGATATGGTCCAAAATACTTTGGAGTTGTGAGGAATCTCGATTCATGATCTTGGGAGGTCGGGGAAGCTCAAAGTATGAATAAGCCATTTCTAGAGAGAGAACTCTTTTTATAATTTTAAAGGTTTTGATTAAGAAAATAAAATGAATGGTAATTACAATTTGGAGCTTCACCCTTTAATGTTGATTAGAGGGGTATCAGACCCAACACAATGGAAGTTTAGGCTAATTACATTTCTAGCCCTTGTGTTTTAACTTACTAATAAACTAGTGTTATTCTCATAATGACACCACAATTTTAATCCTAACAATCTTCCCCCAATGTGGTGGCATACGGGATTACTTACAATGTATCCTACAAGTACAAATATAAATAAAAGCATTCCAAAGTTCTTCCAAAGCTGAAGATATCTGCAGTTTGCTATGTCTTCAACATGTACTTTAGCTTATATCTTTTGTTCACTTGTAGAAAATACAATGTAATATGTATAAACTGAGTTGACTTCCCCCTAGTTCATACTGCATGTCTTCAAGCAGTTCATCTACTTCTTTTTGTCGAATTTTCTAAGTCGGCTTCCCCCCAAACAAACAACCATTTGAATCCAATATGAAACTTTGATGTAGTTGACATATCTTCTAACTATAGCAGTTTAAGCACGCATCAGAATTTGTAGAAGATGAAGTAAACCACACTTAGCAGCAAATCTAACTTCTTTATTGCGGATAAGCAGCCAATCCGTTTAGGGGAACATGCGAAAAATCAACAAGATCTTCTCACGTATGCACATACTTCACACAATACAACACATAGAAGTTGAAACTATAACCTCCAAGTCAATTAAGTCTCGGATATTGTATACACCAAAGTCAACTAAGTCCCGGATATACACATTTCTCCCCCTTGATTGTTGCAATCTATCGAAATATTCAACTGAAAGAGAAAATGTCCGAAGAAGGTATGAACAGAATAATACAAGGACACCTCTCTTCCCCTTGATTATATTCGATGACCATTGAAATAAGCATAACCTGTGTAATATTCAATAATAAGACCATGTGTGAAGTATCATAAATTTGGTTAAGCGTAAAATATCATGTGAGAATCAACTGCCGATAAAAAACCTCTATTCATTTCGGCTCTGACTAATTCATTTACAACCTCGAATTCTGTCGGCTATCTGTAATGACTACTGATGGAGAAAACCTAATATTACAAACTTGATGCTGAAGTAGAATAACCCAAACTTGTGTCTTATGTCTCGTACTTTCCACGTGACTCCAAACTTATACTGAATTCTACAACGTAATTCCTTTAAGTATAAGTAGACCTAAGTCTCTTGACAAATCCTTAAATATTTAAGACACTGAGCACTACAATGTAACTCCTTGAAGTGATAGCAAATGTGTGCATTGAGCACCAACTTCTGCATTTGTAGATCACACATTGCTAGATTTGACTAGTTATAAGCTCAAACAAGTTATCTTTTAAAGTCATCATCCAACCAACCCTAATTTTTAAGATATGATAAGACTACGCATCCATGAAATTCCACTTCAACTTTAAATAAATGATAACGGATCATCCTCGTAGTTAATTCTTGCGGTTAAATCGCAAAAATTAGCCTTTTTAATGGTTTTTGTAGATCTTTGATAATGATCTTTTAAGCAATAAGTGATGTTTTTGTGATTTTGGTCTCGATAATAAAAGATAATTCCGAAAAATAATCAATTTGTCGTTTACGCACGTCACAGGTTATCAAATTCATACAAAATATTGCAGCCATGTGTAATTTTAGATTTTCAGCCCATTTTCTATTCATTTTCGAATCACAACCCAAATCATAACCCATTTTCGATTTAAACCCTAACTCAATTATCCAAAACCCACAAGTTTATTAATTTCGATGAAGGCCCAATATCAATCACCAGGCCTAACCACTTTATACCCTAATATTTTTGGTGTTTCCCTAGGGTTGTCATAAACCATAACGCCCTTTTTTTATGTTACTCTTATCATTTAGCTGTATCTTTATCTCATCCAAAACACAACGCCTCTCTTATATCTCCATGATAATTCATATGCAGCCTCCAACTCACTCCTCATGTTCTTCTCAAATCAAACCATGTTCTTGTTCGAACGAAGAAGGTACAAGTGTGGCTACAAGATCTTTAAGAAGGTCTCAGTAGGTTTCTATCGTAGTTGTTTGTGTTGTCTTTGAACGAATCAAAGAAAAATTATAACAAATTTGTTATAATATGTAACACCTCCAAAATATGTGGCAGCGGAATAGGTAACCGGGGGCGTTACTTCATAATACATAAGCGCAAGATATAAGAGAACGACCTCTAAATGAGCCGTTAAAAAGATACCTCGTTGATTTGATTAAAATAAATATGATCATAACAATTTGTCCCATAAGTTTGCATCAAAAAGTAAATTAAAGTTTAATACAACGAGGAAGAAGTTTTAATGCAAATGGAAAATCCATGAAAATGATCTTGTAGGATGAGGACTCCATGTACATTAAATACACCATAGCAGTTAAGCACCTGAGAAATACATGCTTAAAAATGTCAACATAAAGTTGGTGAATTCATAGGTTTAAGTAAGTAAGTAAAGTTAGACCGCAAGATTTAGTAAGGCATGACTATTCTAACATATACAATGTAACACCCCCAAAATCACAACAACGCAGCGGAATACCACTCGAGGTGCTACTTCATAGCATAAAGTACAAGTTACAGAAAACGACCTCAAAAGAGATGTTTAATAAAATGTCACATTCGATTTAAATAAATCAGAGTAAATTCAGGTCCCATTAATTTCCTTTTTAACAAAAGTTACAAGAGTTTAAACATGACTCATTAGTATATTTAAAGAAAAATAATTATCGAATGTGAAGAAAATCGAGTCTTTAAAGTTTTGATATCCGCGCATCTAATTGCTCCCAATGCTCAGCTAGAATATAATAACCTGAGAAAATACATGCAAAAACGTCAACAATAATGTTGGTGAATTCATATGTTTAAGTAAAAGCAGTATTGAAATAATTCAAGTAATATTTCAGTAAGAAAAGTAGCGTTACAACATTTCAAAGTATTATTTCCGAAATCCAAGTAGTGATTTAATAACTCAAGTAATGTTCAGTAGTGGACCACAAGATTTAAGTAATAGTAGACTACGAAACAAATTCAGTAGTCCAAAACATGTATTATTGCACTAAGCTCATGACCCCGAAACCTTAACTAGTTTGTGCCCTTACTGTATATAGGATGTATGCCAAAACACCCTAACTGTCCTCACCATGTTAAATGCACCATGGCCAACTTGTGACCAGAAATTCAAGGCGGGGATTGTCAATCCCGATAGATCTACCCACAACATTCGCGCTTACCCCTACAAGGTAATTAACGGTTCATGATAAAAGGGACTTAATTGGCATTGTGGTAACCTAGGCAATAATATTCAGTCAACAATCTGGATAGCATACAGTTTGAAAGCACTTGTGTCCAATGTAAAACAAGTAATGTGTTCAAAACTCTCAGTTTTCATATATAAGAATTCAGTGATCTCAAATCATGTAGTAAGCAAATCAAGCTTTAGTAAATTCAGGAATAAACAACCATGTATTAAAAGTCATGTAGTATGCAAGTAAAAGCTTTAGTAAAAATAGTCATGTAACGCTTAAGTAGTAGAAATCAATAAATTTGCTTAGTAAAACGAGCATGTATTCTCACCCCGAAAACAGTTTATGAAAACCATTAAAAAGAAAAGGTGGGGCTATGAACTCACCGAGAATAGAAGATGTGATCAAGATATCCAAACAAGGATAGAAACGAACGCCGACAATCAACCGCGACCTATTAATAAAAATAATATGCGATTGATACGCGAGCTATATAAAATACGCAACTCAATGTACATATATATAATGTGCATGAAAATGATACTTTGGAATCCATGGACTACATCACTTAATGTTTCTATCGATTACACATTTTCTGAAATTTTATCCGTTTTTAGCTAAACGATCGGCTTACTTAATGGAACGCTAAATGGTCGAACTAGTCGATCTCCCTCCATCTTAAGCTTCCCTTATATGTTATTTAACTACCATAATTCACCCATAAGCCATAGCCTAAGTAATCTTATTATGAAAGACACATCAATGACACTTGTTCTAAAACAGGGTCTGCTGGACTTTGCAAACGTTTGGCACTATCTGGCCTATCTAAACCTTACAGAAAATTCTGTAAAAATTCAGGGACGTCATACATATTATGAAGATGCTACAGTATAAATTTAGTCGAAAAATATTAAGTTTTGACCCACCGGCACACAACATCTTTACAATCGAATTTCTATACAACAAACACAGTTTTGACACTTAATCTTGTACAAAGGGTTTGACTCACTTTTACATACTCAAAATAGACGAGGCCTAGTTCGTTGGAAAGTAGACTCGAAACACTTAATCATAGGGTCCTGTAAATCTAGTAAAGCTATTGGCATGACCAAATTACACTTCGCGCAAGATGGACCAAAATTCTGCGCAAAAACAGTGTGTGCATCTTTTTCTTTTTTAAGAGTTGGAAGCTCAAATTTTTACCACACGTTCATTATAACGACCACCACCACACTAATCTTTCAAATCTCAGTTTACAACAATGCTCATCTTGCTGAATAAAGCCTAAACTTTCTGGTCTAATTGAGGATTTACAAACCCTCGCAAATCTTAAATTTTTCACACCAATTTCGCATTCAACATAACCACACTAACCTATACTACTAAACCATTTGATCATCCTCAAATATTCACGAATTAAAAATTATCTTTTTGTAAATTAACCATGAATTCCTAATTATCAAAATCAACATGCATGCACATATATACTTAAAACCAAATCAAAATCAAAGAAAGTACTTACAAAAAGATAGGGAAACAAGTAATTGGTCAAAACCACAAACCCTTGTGGTTTTGGTGTCTTGGCCGAAAACAAGAAGGAGCAAGAGAGGACCAAAAGTCTTAATTTTTCTACTCAAATCATGTGAAAAACACTAGTAATCAAACCTTAGATACCTTAATTGCACCCAATTGGAACAAAACCCTAAAATCAAAAATCTTGAAAAAAATCAATAAATCATAAATCTTGAAAAAACCATTGCATGATTAATTTGAGGTTATAAAGAATGGTGGGGATTAATTTAGGAATGATTTGGGGTTAAATGGGAGTGATTTAAGAATCAAGATGAAGATTTTTGGTGGTTTGGGTGTGTGGGTATCGAACACAGTAAAGAGAGGAGGAGGGACGCCGATTTTTTTATCTGTGTTATGTGTGTGTGTTTTTATAAAAGAGTCAAAGGTTTATATAGGTAAATCTTTATATAAGAGAGTGTTTGTTTTAGGATTTTGTAAGAGATAATTAAAAGATAAAAGGGGTGTTTGGTTTCCAGTTTTGATGGAGTCTAAACAAAGAAACAATTAAAAAGAGTGTTTGGATTATATGTTATGTTTATATTTTATATTATTATTATTATTTTATATTTATACCACAATATTTGTTTTTAAAACACTTAATTGAAATATTAAAAATTGTAAAAATACTATTTTGACGCGCTTTCGGCCAAACGCGGATAAAAGATGAAAAATAATAAAATAAAAAATAAATAAGCTCTCGAAGCTAAAATATAGAATTATTGATTTCTCAACGTTAAAATGGATAAATATTTAAGGCACGCTTCGCAGCTAGCTAAAACGACGATTTTTGTTAAAACGACTAAAAACAAAATAATAAATTCCTTAGAAATAGAAATGGAATTTAGAGCTCGGTTAAAATATTGACCGTAAAATACGAGATGCTACAATATCTAGGAACACAACCATTTGAACAAGTAGACTCAATCAAACATCATCAATACAAGTGTTAGTTGTAATCCGATGAATATTTTTATCGTCTTGGAATCGATTTCGTAATTTCATGTAATAACAGAGAGTGGTTAAACATATAGATACGGAAAAATATGTATGGTCATATTATTGATATTTTCGTGATCTAGATAAATTAGGATCTCGATTTCATGTTCATACTCAAAATTTGCAATTAGATTGAATAGTGAGATTAATTATCATTTGAATAATAATTAACATCATACTCGAAATCCGCTTAAGCCCTCACGTTCACTCATTGAAAGAAAATAAATCAAAGATTTATGAAATGTGTTCCATCAAACCTAGTCCTTATCTTAAATAATTCGTGTTTTTGTGGTTTAGTTAAGATGTCAGCTATATTATCTTCGGACGCAATCTTCTCAATAGAAATGTTACCTTTTTGGACGTTGTCACGGAAGAAGTGGTGACGTATTTATATGTGTTTGGTACGAAAGTGTTCAACAAGTTTTTTACTTAAGTCGAAGGCACCTTTTTGTCGCACTGATTGGAATGTTGTCGAGTCGAATGTCATAGTCGATGAGAGCTTATTTCATCCTTAGTGCTTGTTGGCATGCTCTTCTGGCGGATACGTACTCTGCTTTGGTTGTGGAGATAGAAAGGGCAGTTTGTTTCTTAGAGAACCAGGACATTAAGAAACATTCCATGAATGTACAAATGTTACTAGTGACCGGAGTGGGCGTAAACTATAGTATCTAGGCCGATTACCTTTGGATACCATAACCCTAAGTGAGTCGTATCCCTATTATATCTAAATATGCCTTCACGAATTGTAGTTAAACACTAAACATAATATCGGGTCTGCTTGTAGTTAAATAAAGTAAACCACCAAACATAATATCGGGTCTGCTTGCAGTTAAATAAAGTAAACTAACAAGTTTAGTATAAAGTGTATGACTTCAACTTTAGTGGATGGTGGTGGACTAAATGAAAATCACAATAATGTGATGACTCAGTAAGACTAGTAACACTTGAAACTTGAATATCTTCTTTTTGTTCTTCACTTACTATAAAGTGGAAATGCTTGGATCACTTGTAATGGTTATAGAATAAGTATAAAATCAAAGAATAAATGTATGAATGTATGCAAAAAAGTTATGTAAAAGCTTATGCTAGATAGAAGATGGAAAAGGGTGAACTAGAATGAATACACTAAGCTTCTATCTATAGAGGCAGTTATGGTCCTGTTCGGGTGTCTCACGGATCGACGGATCCTTGAGTTACAGATCCATCTTTGTAATCTCAAGGATCTGTCCTCTACCATAGCAGTTTTTTTGTCATTTTGTGGTTAACCGAAAATCTTATCAAAATCTTCTAATTGTACTTAAATATCACATTTAGTACAACCTTCTAGAAATACAATATTTTTTAACATTAAAATGGAAAATTTTGTTAGATTTGGAAAGATTTGTTAAGAATTGAAAGATTGTTTCTATTTTTGGTTAATCCTATTTTATTTTATTCACTAATTGTAGCAACTTGTATAATTCAGGTTAATATTTAACTATTCGTTTTCACTTATTATTATCTTGATTTTAAATGATATTACTTTTATAAGTAATTATGTAAATTCAATCGCGTAAGCTTAAATCGTAAACAATATTAGACTATGATTAGTCTAGGTGTTCTAGACATTTTATTTTCTTATAGTCATATTTCATATGTACTATTGCTATTTTGCCATTTTATGTAAACATTGTACGTTTTACATTTTACGCGAACTTAAACCTACGTTTATAGGTTTTAACAACGTCTATGTACTCCGTTAAACTTATAACTCATCTAATATACTTAGTTAGGGTATATTGATAAGTTTTAACATTTTTATAAGCATAGTACTTTTATGTTACCCGACTTTAAGTTTCGTGACTTAACGGCTTAACATTAGTAATTACCGGGACCAAATTATACCCCGTAAAAATCTACACTTATCTTGACAAGCAAGCAACCAAACACCACACCACCTCACCATGAGGTGGCGTATAGGTGGCACCACAAGGCCATGTGGCCTTGTGTAGTACTCCTTGTCATAAAAAACAAACACATGTACTTGTTTTCTTTACTACTAAGTTTCCTTAGTTGATATATAAGCTAAATCTATACATAATAAAGACACTAGACCAAAAGTTAATCCCATTCTCTTTTTTTACCTCTCTTGTGCCGCCCCCATTCACATCACCATACACCATCCATAGTTAAACTTCAAGCACTAAATAGTACAAGGAAGATGAAGGCTAAAGTGAACTCTACATAGTTTAGGTGTTATTTTGGAGATCTTTTGGTTAAATCAAGTGTTATACAAGACATAGTACAAGGGTTTGATTCGTAGTAAACCAAACACACGTAAATATAATAATATATAATATGATGGAAAATTACCAAATTACCCTTGAGGACAAAGGTAAAAAGGAAAATCTTCACAAATATATATAATATAATACGTATATTAACCGGGAAGTATGATTCCCGAGTCGTTATTCCCCAATGATTTGTGAAATTGAAACCACGTTTGATGTTCGAACAATGATTTGAATTGGAAACAAAGATTGATTTGATTACCTACTTCTACAAATTAAAATAAGCAAATGATAACAATTAAGCACGAAAACAAATAACGGGAAATCAAACTTTAACTAAAAACGCAAAACGGGAACCTTAAACGGTAGTTAAAAACCCTAAATTTCTAAAATTAAACCTAAATTGAATTTTTCTTTTTAAATAGACTCTAATTGACTAAAAAGTAAGTTTAAATAAAACTAGAACAAAAACGGAGTTGAAATGAGCTTTAAAACACGAAAAATGAGAACGAGAACGAATCCCGTTCTTTAAAAATCGAAATTTTGCAAATTAAACCCTACGAAAGCAAAACTAATTTTCCTAGAAACTTTAAGATAAAAGAAAATTTTATAAAAAAGATTTATAATTTTTTGATTATTTTTCTATTTTTTATGATTTTTTAAAGTTTTTAACAAAAATAAATGTTTAAAATACTAACCTATTTATAAAAATTCTAGAAAAAATACAGAAAATATCTTGAACTAATTAGAACCTAGGAAAAATAAGCTTGATTACACAGCTTATCGAATAAGCTGTGAAATAAGCTAAAAACAGCTTATAAGCTAAATTGGATAAAATGTGTATAAGAATTAAATTTTGCAAGACTATAACGAAAAAGACCCCAGGGCGTGTTGGTAGTGGAGTGTGTGTTGTGTGTTATAAAAGGGGTTGAGGGTGTTGAGGTCGGGGGTTCGAGTCTTGCTCACCCCCGATTTCCACCTTCCCCCTTTTTTTATTTTTGAAAACTTATAAAAGCAAAGTTATAAATAAGCTAAAAATAAGCACTTTTAATAAAAGAAACTTTTTATGAAAAGCTCTAAATAAGCTGTTAAACAGCTTATAACTTGACAGAAACACTTAACTTTATTTTTTTTGAGTTTTTCTTAAACTAAATAAGCTAGAAGACTTAATAAGTTAAAGTTAAGACTAATTAAGCTATAATATGCTAAACCTAAGCTAATGAACTAAACAGGACTAAAAATAAGCAAGAAATAAGCTAAAAGACTAAATAAGCTCTTTTATTAAAACTAATAGCCAAACAAGCCCTATATGGACCTTTGAGCTTATTTTTAAGCACTAAAATGGATCCTTAGGCCAAGAAGCTTTTTACCTACTTAAAGCACAGCTATTAAGCTACTTAGAATTACAAACCAACTTCATTTTGAAAAACAGATAAGCAAGGAAAAAGCACTTATGAAACAGTTATTAGCTACTGACTTGGTCACTTTTGGTATTTTTAAGGGACTGATTTAGTATTTTTGGGTTTTCTCTTTTTGTGTGTTGACTTTTGTTGACTAAGGGTTGACTTTTGTTGACCTTTGATAGCATTCTCCTGGCTCTTGTATTCTCTTTCCTTTCCCGTGTCCATATTTGTCCGGTTTTGACCGTTTTCTTGAGATTTTTGCAATATCCGTACCTACACAATCACAAAGACAAAATAAGCAATATTCAAACATTTAAAGCACAATTTTGTCTTTTTAGGGCCATTTTTGATATAAAATGGATATGTGTTTTCACACATATCAGTGTAACTTTTAGGAAAACTTTGTATAACTTAGGGAGACGAACCCTAGTCCTTGTAGCAGCTTCATAGGTCATTTATAGGGCCTGAAAACCCTATTGTACTACCTTAGATCCATGTTTTAATTCAAGTAAGGTTATTTATCATTAATCATTCAATATGTCTATGTGTTGTGTGATTGATTTATCTTCTTACTTCTTTTATAACATGCGAGGCTAAACCCTCCTTTGTATTTTGCTTATGATTGCATGAAAGTCGGATTGTAGATCCTTTTGTTGTTGCTTCTTGTTGATGAATGTGTGCGTTAGGCCTTAGAAAACCAGCTTTTGTTTGTATCGCTGTTGACACATCTAGGGAAACGCGAGTGCGTAGAAAGGATACCATTGGGTAACAGTCTTCATACTACCTTGCCCCTTATGTGGTTGATCCTTCTTAAGGTATTTCACACGCATTTAATATACTCTTAGGGGCCTTGTAATAGTCTTCATACTACCATACTTGTGCTTTGCTTTAATGGAATATTAAATATACGACAGATTCGTGTAATTCGTTCATAACTTAGGAAATACTTACACATTACATCACAAGTGTGACAAGGCAACATGATTAGGAGAAACAATCTGATAAGTAATGCATGATTAAGTAAATACATTTAATTATTATAAAGTTATCACCAGTAGATTAGTTTATTAATTAGTTTAGTTAATAGTTTATCAAACCAACCTCTCAAACCATAGATTTACCTGCTTTCCTATAAATATAAAAATACAAAAATAATCTTCTCTCAACCCCTAGAATTCTGTTAGACCGTGATCAAGCCTTCCCAACCTATTCCCTTAGAGAACAATAACAACCCCGGAATCTTGCCTATACTACCACTACAACGGTTAGGTACTCTGCCTAGGGAGTTGTAAAACTTCTTGTTGAAGTCCTACGACGACTACATCAAGTTTTTGGCACCGCTGTCGGGGAATAGTTAGGTTTCAATCATTGTTTAACCTAGTTTTACTCGCTTGATTCCTATCAAGTGAGAATTTTAATTCTGTATATTAGCTTTCTTGTAGTCTATCTTTTCTTTGTGCCATTTGTTTTGTAAATCAATCTTTCATTCACCATCATGACGTATGAAAGACCACCAACCACACCCTTTAAAAACACTCCACGAAACACAACCTTCCCATTCTAAAGATATACCTTGATGTTCCAACAACATCAAGATGAATCTCTCTACGATGCATGAACTCGTTACAAAGACTTGATTCGAAAAGTCCCGCATCATGGCCTCAGCCTATGGTCCCAAATTTAAATCTTTTTTGATCATATCGATAAGTATACCCAAATTGACATTAACTATGCAGCAGGTGGGAACCTTAAGGGATTAAGTGCTGAAGAAGCATAGGAAACCATTAAGGATTGTGCCCAATGCGATAAATAATGGAAAAACCCAAGTAGCACTATTTCTGACCAAACAATAACAAATTTAAAGGATCACTTGGTTGGGAATGAGGTTGTTAGAGGTAAGATACCTAAGTGCATGTCATGGTTAGATGCATATGATGAGCCTATATGTGATCTAGATATGATGGAGGATAAGGTAGATAATCCAAGCCCACAAAGTACCCCATAAGTCCTTCCATCATTTGAGGTATACACACCGCCCGTGACTTACACGAAAAAAGTAGAAGAGACTTTAGGAACCCCAATGGAGGTAGAACCTTTAGAAGAAACATAATTAGAGGATTTAGGGTTAAATACTTATAACAATGACATTCCTCTTAGTTCCAGGGAAGTTCCTATTTTTGATGAACCGGAGTCTCAACCACAACCCTTACCTAATTGTCCATCCTTAGATGCAAGTCTAAGAAACACAAAAGGCCCCAAACCACCCATCAAACCACCTAGTCCGGATAGTTTTAGGATGAAGTAAGTAGACCCTTTGACCATTCATACACCGCCTTCACCTCATGTGGCATATTTTCACCTAAGGATACGTATTGCTATTATCGCCTATGCATCGATGATCCTAAAAAACATTATAGATTTAAACCGAGTTTATTAAGACATAATGGATCCCTAAGTGTTGATTTTTTGAAATTGGAGATGATAGAAGATGATTGGGAATTAGGATTTAAAGAAGTTTTTTTTTAGAAGAGGACTTAATTTACCCGTCAGGCCAAAAGAAGTAGAGAAGGTTAGGATTAAAGATTCACACCATTTAGAGCATATATTTCAACAAGTGTTCCAACATATGGCTCCTCTTCACCACAATGGTGTGTACCGTTAAAATCACCCGCACTTGAACTCAAGTATAAGGGAACCCTCCTTTTTATCTGTTAAATAAGGGTAGAGTCAGGCTCGTGACTCGAACAAAAACAAGCGCTTTTTGGGAGGCAACTTAATATTTACTTTCCCGCATATTAGGAGTGTCTTGTGTTTTAACTCTTTATTATTTGTTTTATTATGTTTAAATTAGTTGTAATCATGCTTTGTTTGT
>BQNB010000874.1:139873-153778 GCA_026074375.1 Tanacetum coccineum | reverse complement strand
TATTGGTTTTGATAAGTAAAAAGTGGAGTGCTACAATTGCCACAAGAGGGGACATTTTGCTAAGGATTGTAGAGCTCTAAGAAATCAAGAAAACAAGAATAAGGAAAGCTCCAGAAGGAGTGTGCCTGTGGATATATCTACTTTCATAGCTTTGGTGTCATGTGTTGGTCTTGGTGGATATGACTAGAGTGATCAGGCAGAGGAAGGGCCTAATTATGCACTCATGGCTTTCTCATCTTCAAATTTTGACTCAGAGGTATCTAATGATTCTATTTGTTCAAAATCTTGGTTGAAAACTATTAAATCTCTTAAATCTCAAAATGATCAACTATTAAAAGATTTAAAGAAATCTGAGTTAATGGTTTTTGGATATAAGACAGGTTTAAAGTTTGTAGAAGAAAAACTTGAAGTTTATAAAGCAAATGAGTCTATTTGTTCACAAGACATTAAGGGCTTAAATTTTGAAATTCATATAGGAGAAAGAACTATTAGAGAGCTTAGGAAGAAGCTTGAAATAGTTCAAAAAGAAAAGGATGGCATTCAACTTAAAGTAGATAAATTTAAACATGCATCCAAAAGTTTAAACAAGCTCATAGAGTGTCAGATAGTTGACAATTACAAGAAAGGTTTAGGCTATGAAAATTATAATGCAGTTCCACCTCCCTACATAGGAAATTTCATGCCTCCAACACCTGACTTGTCTTTTACTAGTTTAGATGAGTTTGTTAATGAGCCTGTAGTTGAGAACTGTAAAGCTATGTCTAGTGAAGAAGAGCCTAAGGTAGTTAGGAAGAATGATGATGCCCTAATTATTGAAGAATGGGTGTCAGATGATGAGGAAGAGGATGTGTCTCAGCCTAAAACTGAAAAGAAAATAGTTAGGCCTAGTATTGTTAAGAAAGAGTTTGTCAAATCTAAACAACAAGAAAAAACTGCTAGGAAAACTGTTAAACAAGTTGAGCAACATAGGCAAAACACTCACAGTCCAAGAGGCAATCAAAGAAATTAGAACAATATGATGTCTCAAAAACTAGGAAGCAATTTTGAGATGTTTAATAAGGCTTGTTATGTGTGTGGAAGCTTTGATCATTTGCAGGTTGATTGCAATTACCATCAAAAATAGTTTCAAAATCAAAGGATGGTAAAACCTGTTTGGAACAATGCTCAAAGGGTGAATCATCAAAACTTTGCTAAAAAGACTCACCCCTGTGCTAAAAAGAACATGGTTCCAAGAGCAGTACTAATGAAGTCTGGTTTAGTATCAATTAATACTGCTAGACAAGTTAATGCTGCTCACTCAAAAACAACAGTGAATGCTGCTAGACCAATGTCATATCTTTCTAAAACAGCACATTCAACTGTTAAGAGGCCCATTCATAAGAACACAACATTTAAAAATAGTAATATTAATCAAAGGGTTAATATTGTTAGGGATAAAAAAATTAATAATGCTAGGGCAAAAGTAGTAGTTTATGCTGTTAAGGGAAATAATCTTAATGCTCTTAAGGCCTCAGCTTGTTGGGTTTGGAAACCAAAGCATAAAGCGTTAGACCATGTTTCTAAACATAACAGTGCATCAATCATCCTAAAAAGTTTGATTATATTGATGCACAAGGCACATCCAAGTCAATGATGGCTTGGGTCCCCAAAAGAAACTGATTTTCCTATCTAATGTGCAGGGCAATCCACAAATGGATTTATAGGATCAAGGAGTGATTGATAGTGGATGATCAAGGCACATGACAGGGAACATGTCCTATCTTACGGACTATGAAGAGATAGATGGAGGATATATTGATTTTGGAGGGAACCCCAAAGGAGGGAAAATCACAGGAAAAGTGTCACACCCCGCCAAGGTGGAAACGCGAGGCGTAAACAAGAATGGATATCATCACAACACATGGTGTCTATATAGAGAATACTAAAATGAAAACTAAAGTAAAGCAAAGACACAAAGTGTCATAACAATACCCAAAACCTAATGGTGTCTTTATTAATGAGAAAGAGGTCTCGTCAATAAATGACATGCAAAACATAATCCAAACAATTCATGCAAATGCATTTATTCAAACAGAAAGCATAAAGAAACTCCAAGCATCCTACGGTCTCTTCTAGCCACTTCGCTCTATCTTAGCACCATTAAGCTCACCTGAAAATGATGCTTAAAACATCAACATAAAGTTGAGCGAGAATCATAGGTTTACGACATACAACAATATCCCAAAATAAACTTTCAATTAGCTGCTGCAATTACCAAAACAATTCATGACACCAATTAACCACAACGGGACGGAACGTGCCCACGATCCACAATCATACCAAATTCATATGTGCGCTACATGGCCTCATATTAGCTCACGCAGTCTTATCACCGCCAAACCTCATTTTGCATATTGGGATCCACAATACCAAACATATCATATCATAACGCAACGGGACGGAACGTGCCCACGATCCAATACACATAACCACAGCAAGCTTAAAAACATTTTAACACGACAACAAGCATCATTCTCACCCCAAAATAACATGAGAAAAAGGGGCTATGAAACTCACCTTTGCTTAGCTTTCCAAAAGATTCCAACAAAAAGCTTCACAAACAACTAGCACAAATCTAAACAACAAAATAACTCGTGTTACACGCTACTAAGCCAAAAGCTTAATGCACATGTAACAATCATATGATGGATGTCTAAGGTGTTCTATTAACCCCATGGGTCACCCCGACACCATACCCAACTTTAACCACTTCGTTAACAAGTTTCACTAGTTAGTCACAATTTGTTCAAAACTGCAGAATTTTAACGTGACTTAACGTACTCAAAACCTCTACTTACTGACCTCCATAATTCATACCAAAAATCACCTATGTTCATTTATGAGTATATTAACTACCTCATGATTCCCAAGAGCCATTTACATGCACAAGTACTCCTAAGAAAATCAAACTTCAAAACAGTCCCAATTCGGATCTGTTTGCACACTAAAAAGTTTGGACCTAAAAACCATACTTAGACTCCAAATCAGAAGCTCTCCTTTGGGGGATTTCTAATAGACACATAGAACTAAACTCCTGTAGAAGGGCTAAGCTAAATTCGAATTTTAAGTGGGGGTTTTATACCTCGTAATCTGACCTAAATCTGACCCGTATTTACTGCTTTGACAACTTTTCTTGCAACCAACGTTTGAATGACTTCCCGACCTCAAAAACCTTCGAGGCCGGATGTTCTGGAAACTAGACTCTCTGAGCTACATCATAGGCACCGGAAACTTGACAAAAGCTATTACCATCATTGAGATATTATTTGATAATTTATGATTGAGTTATGACCGTTACAAAACTGCCTAACTTTCTGCAGTGAATTAAACAATTAATTCGGGCGATCTAGACCCTAACCGACTAACCCAATCATGAAAACAATCAAACGAATGATCAAACATGATCTATACATCATAAAATTTCAGAAACATAAAACCCTAATCCAAACCCTAGCCGAAAATTACATGTTTAAAACCCTAATCCATCATGCTAGATTACATTAATTAAAAATTAACTAGAATTAAACAAGAATTAGAAAATACCTTAGCAAAGAAACCCTAAGTTTTTTTTTCTCTTTTTCTTCCCTTTTTTGTCTCTTGTCGAGATTGATGCACTAGGGGGGTTTGGGATTTTATTTTTTTGTATTTATAAGCCCCTAAACTAATCCTAGATAATTCCTAATTAGAGTCCTAGTTTAATTAGGCTTTTATTCCTTTTTTTTACTAAAATTCGTATTTTACTATTCATCTATAAAAAAAATATTTTTTTTATCTTTTATTAGTTAATTAATTACCTTCATACCTTAAGTTTTATAAAAACCTAAGCTAATTTGGTAAACCATTTTGCTTATAAACTACTTTCTAAAAATAACTTTTCATTTCCAAATTCACTTTCCAAAAATAGAAATTTACATTTTTTTCTTAACCTAACTTCTAAAACCTAATCAACCCTTAAAATTACTAATACTTAATACATACACATAATGATACATACACAATTAACGCGAAAACGCTAAAATCACATAAGTCATTTACATGTCACCAAAAGTGAACGAAATGAACTCATGCAAACTCCATCATAATCAAACCTCAATGAGATTCTCACACTCACTAGGTTGATTCTCAAACCTCATAAAACACACATAGAACACATAAAATCACAAAATTTCATAAACCAAACTTATAGAACAGATAATTAGGTCAACGCTATGGTTTGACCAACCTGCTCAAGCCATGGTTGTCACAGTATCCCCACCTTGAGAAAATCTCGTCCCGAGATTTAACTACTCGAGGCATTAGCACTATCGACAAACAACGGAGGACACTTAGACCTCATTTGATCCTTGCGTTCCTAAGTAAGCTCAGGACCACGCTTCGAATCCCAACGAACTTTCACTAATGCTATCATACTACGCTTTTACTCATGACCTCTCGGTCCACAACATCATCGGTTCCTTGACAAAACAAAGAGTCTTGTCAACCTTAACCTCGACTAACTTCCAAAATCCGAATCCAACTGCTAATGACTTTGCTTACCCCCACAAGGGTGCAATTAGCAACACAACAACCCCAAACGAAAAGAAGCATCCCACTACATGAACCTCGCTCGTCATCAAGAAAACTCATCAAAACCCTTAAGTTGTTGTAACAACGTGTTTTATATCTTAACCTCGCAACTCATCAAACAAGAACTATCTTGAAATTAAGATATAAGATGTTACAAAGCTCAACGTATCTAAAGAATCCACGCAAATTCAGGTTTACTCAAACTTTCAGCACCTCCCAATCCAATTTCTGATACTCAGCTCATAAGACAGAAATTCTCAACCGAACTATAGGCCCAATATATCCAAAGATCTCAAATGTTCCTACATAACTCGGTTCTAACTTGTCTTTCTTTCCAAACGTACTACACCTCTCCAAGGTGAGACCTTCAACCACCCATAACCTACCAGCATTAATTCAAAAGTTTCCCACTACTACCAAGCTAACACTTTCGACAATTTGGCTGCCTCAAGCCTTTCCTGTATTACCACTATCTTGTTGGTTGTTTCTTGTACCAAATTTGATCCATTCAACTCACTCTCTCCAGTTACGGCCCATAAAACGGTAACCTACATTCCTTTCCATACCATGCTTCAAATGAAGCACATCCATACTCGAATGATAATCCCACATAAGGAAAAAACTCATCTCATGAAAGTAGTAGTTCAATTACGCTCTTAAAATCTACCATTACTTGTCTAAGCATATCAAATGGGGGTAACTTAGTCAGTCCATTGACTACACCCAAATCGCATCGTATCCACTACTCACACTTGGTAACTTGACAACAATATCCTTAGTTATCCTTTCCCACTTCTACTCGGGTAACTCAGGTTGTAGCAACAATCCTAAAGACCCTTGATACTCAACTTCCACTTCCGAATACGCTAAATACTTACTACCGCAACTAGCTATATCCTTCTTCATACTCAGCCATCGATTAGTTAACCTAAAACCACACAACATCGTATCCGCTCCAAGATGGATAGAATACTTTGTCGTATACGCCTCTTCAATAGCCAAGGTCCTTACATCTCTCCAAATGGAGGTCCGAACCTTGTCTAACCAATATGAACCACTCTCTATCTCTTTTCACACTCGTTGGTCCAAGCCACGCAACATCTTATGTTGACGCGTTCTTTGCTTTGGACATCTTATCTTATGCCACCAACATCCTTTTCTCAAACCTAGATCGGATCATCGTACATCTATCTCAAACTCATTCTTGGCTTCACTCCTTCTTCCTACTCCACGGTACAACATCTACATTTGCCTTTCCCAGATGGTACTTGGCCTCGAAATCAAACTCACTAAATAACATCCATCCATCATCTTTGCCTCATGTTCAATCCTTCCGATTGAAAGTGTGTTGGAGACATTCATGATCCGTATAGATTACTCTCCATGTCTCGTTCACTTAATGCCTCTAGCATTATAAGGCAAAACCTACCACGTTAGCCATGCAATCCTTCATAAGAACCTTCAGTTGTCGCGACGTACAAGCAATCACCTTCTCCCTTTTCCAAGCATGCTTCCAAATCCTTGCTTCGCGCGTCATAATATACTACGAAATCGTCTGCTCCTTCCGCAATGCCAAGATCGGCTCATTACCCATTTGATTCCTTCCACATCTAGATAACTTCCTCTTTGCTCCGCTTCCACGTTGTTGGAAAACTTCACGTACATCTTCTCTTCCTTCACTGACTCCACGATCATCTTCACGTGCGACTCGTACTCCTCCTTAGACTTCGGGTCGGTTTAAAATATCGTCTGTATATATACGTTAACTAGCTTGTCTATATACGGCCATGCACACCCGGCTCATTAACTCCATGAAAACCGTTGGTGCATTGGTTAACCTAAAAGGCATAGCCGTAAACTTCAACGTGTCCATTACGCATCCTAAAAACAGTCTTAGCTACGTCATTATAACACCTCGTGTTTTAGGTCATTGTTTGACATTATTTAATCCACTAATTATTTTTAGGGTTTTACGCGTTTGCTTTTAAATCATAATCGTTAAGCTAAATCGCGTAAACTAAAAATGATCATACAATGTAAACGGGCATTAAACAATTAAATGTTTACATCAAGCAAGTGTTATATGATTATTTAGAGGATAATTATATTCATTGCACATTTTATTTTTATTGGTTACGTTAAGTGTTTACGTTTCGCGATAAAGTACGTTTAAGCCTTCCCGGAAGCACGTTAACTTATCTACGCTTCATCAAATACCCAAAATTTATACTCAATACTTAAAGTTTATTTAAAACTTCAAGTATTTATCACTTTATACATATTCATTATGAAGGAATTCAAATCATAACTTACAATGTACAAGTTATACATTTTTCCAAGTCTATACTACATTATACTTCAAATAATGCAAGAATACATTATATAAATGGTCAAATGCATATCTAACTTATACATATACATAAATTTCGTGTAATATGACTAGGAAAGCCAAGATGAGACCAAGAACCATCACAAATATCTTCCTAAAAGATCTAGCATGCAACTTGAACCATGACTCATCTATGACTAGCCAAATCTTATCAAAATAAGCCTTAGCTTCTTCCATAAGCTTGGCCACCTTGCATGTTTCCACTTGACACAAATATCTTCTCCAAGTAGTATAAATACCATGCATATGTGAGCTAAGAAGGCATAACACATTTTCCTTATCAAAGAAATCACAAAATCTCTTCCTTTGTTCTCATCATACCCCACGGCTCAAAACCCTTGCCAAACCAAATCCATAGCTTGATTTTCTATCATTATACAAGCATAATAAAAGCATGCACACATCATATCTAATGTTAATTCAAATAAGGTTTTCAAGAGTTGGTTACATTTGCAAGGAAGACAATTCAGAAAAGAAAAGAAATGGTTACGTTGGAAAAATTAAGGGTTTCATTCTAATGTTTTCAAGCCAAGAGTTTAAATCACAAGGTGTTGGATTGGTTTTATTTTCTCTAATCATCCACACAAGGCTATATATAAAGCTTAATTATTGCATAACTTAAGAGTTAATGTGTTCATATGTTAAGTTTTAGCTAATCACCATTAGGTGTACTCTTGAAATAGGTAAAATGAATAATTACTTATGATATTGTTTTGTACACTTATTAACATGTCACATGGATGAGTAATAATTAAGTTACAAGGAATGAATAAGTGTTTTTAAAAATGTTGGTTAAAGTATAAAACATGTTAAGTACAAATTAGGTTTCTAAAAGTCAACTTATGATTAATACCAGTAAAAATGGGAAAAAATAACATGTTAATCTGTTTATCTTGAACCACAAGAACAAAAAAATGACTTTTAATCTATGAAACCTAATAATATGTAATGGACATAAGAATATTAAGAGTTTTTACTAAAGGTTTTGTAACAACGTTAAAGCTAAAAAAGTCCTAAAAACAATTTTTGGAAACACATTTATAGAAACAAATATCTTAGGGGCTGTTTGTAATTCAAAAATTACATATATGTTTTATGATTTTATAAAATACTACATGTCACAAGGATCGTGGGGTCATAAAGAACTCGAAAAGCTAATTAATAACGAAGAAGATACGCTATTATTAAAGTTTACGATATGTTAAATACATTTATAAAACAATTTTTATAAAAAGTACTATTCATTACAGAAAACTTATACTTTATAACCATCAATATATTAAAAACTTTCAATTACTAGAACGTATCGAAAGAATCGCTAAAAAACGGAGCTATAACGAATGAAGATCGGCTAAAACGGGTTATAACGTTAATTAAAAGTACAAAAACGTATTATATAGCTGTTATGAACATTAAAAACCCTATTCACAAAGAATCTCAAACCTAAAAATGTGATTTTATGATCACTCGTCTTAATACGAAAGCGTGGGCGTAATAAACGCGAGAAACGGGGCTTAAAACGACAAAGTTATGTTATTTTTACTAAAGGCGTAATTATAAACGTTTTTACTTTATAATGACGATTTCACTTAAACAAATAGATGGGTGATTACTATATAGAATATATGTTTATTTAGTTATCGAAGTGCTATATAACTATGGAATTCATATATGATGCTTATTCGGATGGCGTATTGACAGTTGTTAGGAATGTACTATTTTAAAGTGACTAAACTCCTCGTACGCATGCATTGACCTCTCTAAATTATGATAGCCCGAAAGATAGTACGATGATAACTATATAGGATTATATACAATGTTGATTAGCAACGTGCCTTGAATACGAATCGACCTATATTAACTAGTTGCATTCGAGCGTTACGTTACGCGTTTTACTTAGGAAAATTTGATTATCAGTCTAACAACTCACTACAATGTGAGTTGTCATAGCCCATGTTTTACAATTATTAATTTACAAGTTTTTGGGGTGAGAAACATATGCATGTTTTACAAATTGGACGCAAGTGTACATTTTATCATGATTACGTTTTGCCTAAGTAGCGATAACCCACTATGCCCATGAATCATGAACTATCAATTACTGGAATGTGAGCGCGAATGATTATAGATAGATCTATTTGGGATTGACCTCCCCGTTCGGGTGACTAGCTATCACTGGAAACGAACGTATATCATGTCGGATACTGGATGTTACGGGTTGAACATCAGTCTGGCAATGTAGCATATTTATATATTGAATTCCAATTAATGTTAGAGCTTTGGAGTCCATGATCTTAGGTAAACCGTAATTACATTTTGTGATGTCTGCATCTGTTGCATTATCACTGGGAAAGACTTGCGGTCCTGCATATACATTTACATAAACCTATGAAATTCACCAACTTTATGTTGACGTTTTTAAATGCAATGTTTTTCAGGTCGATTAAGCAACAGAAAGCGAAGGATACATTGGGTTATATTATGAAGTCATGCATTAAAGATTTAGTCGCATTACATTTTGTGTATCTGTTATGGGCTGGAAATCTTTGTAATAATAACAAGTAAACAAGTAAAGCTTCGGGCTTTTGTAACACATACTTTATTAAATCCAATGTATCATTTTTAAACGACTTTTTGGTTCGTTCTTATATTATCATGTTTTGTTTGATCTGATAATATAACATGCCCCGGACCCTTATTCCGCTTCGACCCAATTTGAGTGTTACAGATTCGTATCAAGAGCCAATGTATAGGAGAACCAGGTTAAATGTTTTTGCTGGACTATAACCATTTTCAAACATTGCATTCATACAAAGGGTTTTTACGGACATACATACACTAATTGTGCATTAGTCGGTTAGGCTAGATGCATGCATGGATTGAACATGTTATAAAATAACGATGTATATTACTATAAGAGTCTTATATTAGCAACTTATTAAAATGCTTATTTTGACTACATAAGTTTTATCATGTCAATTCTGAGCATTTCTACAGTTATCATAACACATCATATCCGAGGACTATTCAGACATCGGTATCACCAGGAGTTCGATGGACCACCTATTATGCCAGAAGGACCCATATCTTACATAATGGCTTCTTATGAGGTTCCCACATCGCCAACTACATACCTGGCCCTGAGGACCACCATCACCAGACTACCGTGCCTTGCCTAGAAGGGAGCCCAGAGCAGAGCATCACCCTCACGCCGTGTTTATTTTACCTATATACCGAGCTGGTGTACCGGAGTATATACCACCCTAGGGATGAAGTCCTTTCTGATCCAGAGGAACAGCCATTGCAATCTGCTACCATCACCTACTAGCTGAGGTCACCAGGATACATTCCCGAGTCTGATCTAGAAGAGGATCCCGAGGAGGATCCAGCTGACTACCCTGCTGATAGGGATGATGATGATGAGGAGGGGGAGGAGGAGCACCCAGCTCCGGACGACTCTGTCCCACCTGTACACCGATGACTGCCAGGATAACATCCGGATGAGCCGTCCATATCACTTCCCTCCTAGTAAGAGATTCGAGAGACTACTTGCCTAACCACCCTACCACCATCATCGCACTACTCACTATCATCTCTATTACCACAGATACCATCACCCCCACCCAATAGCCCACCCTACTCATATTATATTCCCGGAAGTTGTTTACCTCTTCGGAAGTAGGGTGTGTTTTGCTCTCCCACCCCTATCCATTGAGTTCAGGGAGCGTTCAGCAGCCGGTGCTTGCAAGACAGAAGATAGACCGACCATAGCGAGGGAGGAACATTTATGGATTTGTCGATATGGTTGATGTCCCTCCTAGAAGATTCGTGACGACTAATGAGTTAGACAAGGACATTACGGATACATTGGGATGATCTGGTAGAGCCACGATAAGATTGCACCCGACCCACCGTGTAGGGGGTCAATCAGAGGATACCGATCTTGCTACCTTGTTGAGGAGGAGACTACCAGCATTGATGGTATTTGGAAGGATGCTCAAGATGACCGTTCTCTACTAAGAGGCAGGGGGGGAGTCAACCTGTTGTATAGGAAGCCTATTCATAGTCGTTTTAAGCAGTGATGGTAGATAAGAGAGGCTAAGATTGGCCCGTGATGCTTGGGACTATCCAAGGATGACTAGCGACTATCACGATCAGATGTTATTCATTACGTACTACGGTTAGTGCGCAGAGTGCATTGATTTCAGAGTTATAGTCAGCAGATCATAGGAGACAGAGGGTGATTTCAGAGTTGTTGGCATCAGACCACAAGAGACAGGTTCAGTTGACTAAGACATTGAGGTTGCTGAAAGGACTACAGACACAGATGGTCGAGTTTCAGAGGCAGCATGGACCCGCAAAAGGTCCAGCACAGCCTGATGCACCAGGAGAGGCTGGTAGCAGCTCCTAGATTTGGTTATGTTGTAGCTATGCTATGCAGCCGATAAAGTAATTAATGGGTTTATACGCCCAGCTATCCCCCCCCCCCCCTCCCCCAACTGTATAGACCCTTTTGTTTTGTTTAGCTACCCAGTATAGGTCTTTTGTTTAGGTATTATCTACCTTGTATAGCATACTAAGTGTTAGGTTGTTTCTTTTGTCTTGTAACCTAAGTGTAGTAATCATCTTGTATCTGAACCGAACATGTATGTTTTTCCAAGTTATATATGAAATGGATGGATTACGTTATCTATGAAATCGAATTTATTATAAATGAATGTCGATTTGGTTATACCACGATTAATTTCAATAACAGTTGTACATTTCACTGTGTGATGTGATCTCGTTTTATTTAATGTGTATATGTTATGTCATAGTTATGATTTTATGAAATCTAACGAGTATTATGTTTTTTCCTGAATTTAAAAAAATGGCACCAATAGGAAGGCCCAGAGGTTAAACCCAAGTGCAACACCAACACCAGTCACAGACACTCATACCACTACATCTGTCACCAACGCCCAAATTCAGGCAATGATTAACGAAGGCGTTACTGCTGCACTGGCAGCACGTGATGCAACCCGGAATGGCGATGATAGCCATACTTCAGGAACGGGTGTCATAAGCCTGTGCAAGTCCTCGTGAATGCACCTACCCGGACTTCCTAAAATGCCAACCCTTGAACTTCAAGGGCACTAAGGGAGTTGTTGGACTCACTCAGTGGTTTGAAAAGATGGAGTCTATTTGCAGCATAAGCAACTTAACAGTAGCAGTGCCAAAGTCAAATTTTGCTACTAGTACCCTGCAGGAAATGCTCTTACATGGTGAAACTCCCACGTTAAGACTACTACTCCTGAAGCTGCTCATGCTATGCCTTGGAAGACACTTAAAAAGATGATGACAAAAAAATATTGCCCAAGGGGCGAAATTAAGAAACTAGAGATTGAAATGTAGAACCTGAAGGTAAAGGTAACGATTGTGGTGCTTATAGCCAACGTTTTCCAAGAACTGGCATAATGTGTCGATCGGATTGTTTTCCGGAAGAAATAACCAATTAAGAAATATGTCGGTGCTTCCCGACATGATCCATGTCAGTGTGATAGCGACTAAGCCAAAACTATGTGGATGCCATTGAGTTCGCCACTGAACTCATGGACAAGAAGATCAACACTTGGGCTGAACGTTAAGCTGACAACAAAAGAAAGTCTGATGACACCGCCAGGAATAACCAGAATCAGCAACCAAACAAGAGACAAAATACTGGAAGGGCTTATGCCGTAGGAAATGGTGACATGAGACCATACGAAGGGCCAAGACCTTTGTGTTCCAAATGTAACTATCACCATGATGGTCCTTGTGCTCCCAAATTCCACAAGTGCAACCGGTTTGGTTATTTATCTCGTGACTGCAGGAATCCCCTAAATGTCAACACTGGGGCTAATCAGAGGGGCAACGTTTGTTTTGAATGTGGCAAGGGCATTTCAAGAAGGATTGTCCAAAATTGAAGAACAACAACAACCGGGGTAATCGGGTTGGAAATGCCAAGGCTCAGGCAAAGGTGTATGCCGTGGGCAATGCAGGGGCAAACCCGGACAACAATGTCATCACGGGTACGTTTCTCTTAAACAACCGCTATGCATCTATTTTATTTGATACCGGTGCCGATAGGAGTTTTGTATCTACTGCATTTAGCTCCCGAATTGTTATCACTCCAACTGCATTAGATCATGATTACAATGTCGAACTAGCCGACGGGCGAATTGTTGGGTTAAACACTATTATTCGGGGTTGTACGTTAAACTTCTTAAATCATCCTTTCAACATAGATCTAATACCCGTAGAAATCGGTAGTTTTGACGTGATAATTGGTATGGATTGGTTGGCGAAGTACCATGCCGTTATTGTCTGTGCAAAGAAGATCGTTCGTATTCCTTTTGGAGATGAAACTTTAATCGTTCGAGGTGACGGAAGCAGCAATGAACACGGGACTCGATTAAACATCATCTCGTGTACTAAGGCTCAAGAGTATTTAACGAAGGGATGTCACGTATTCTTAGCAAATATCACCGCAACCAAAGACAAAGACAAGTCAAAGGGGAAACGACTTGAAGATGTGCCAGTTGTTCAAGAATTTCCTGAAGTTTTTCCTGAGGACTTGCCGGGTATACCACCCACCTGTAGCACGGGCATCATATAGACTAGCACCGTCTAAAATGAAGGAACTAACGTAGCAACTACAGGAACTTACAGACAAAGGCTTCATAAGGCCAAGTTCCTCACCCTGGGGAGCTCCGGTTCTGTTTGTAAAGAAGAAAGATGTGTCTTTCCGGATGTGCATCGATTATAGGGAATTGGACAAACCGACAGTGAAGAAACGCTACCCACTCCTAAGGATCGATGACCTATTTGACCAGCTGCAAGGATCGAGTATTTATTCAAAGATTGATCTGAGGTCAGGGTATCACCAGTTG